>OY992876.1:43822488-44050082 GCA_963921405.1 Cepaea hortensis
TAGCATAGGTGGGAGCGCAAGCGCAGTTGAAATACCACTACTTTTATCGTTTCTTACATACATACATACATACATACATACATACATACATACATACATACATACATACATACATACATACATACATACATACATACAGACAGACAGACAGACAGACAGACAGACAGACAGACAGACAGACAGACAGACACACACACACACACACACACACACACACACACACACACACACACACACACATACATACATACATACATACATACATACATACATACATACATACATACATACATACATACATACATACATACATACATACATACATACATACATACATACATAGACAGACAGACAGACAGACAAATCCCCGCCAGGAACTGGGTGAAGCCGGGCCGGGTCAGACAGACAGACAGACAGACAGACAGACAGACAGACAGACAGACAGACAGACAGACGGGAACAGGAACTTATATGACTAATTATATGAATTAAATGAGATGCTCCCGTCAGGGACTGGGCGAAGCCGGGCCGGGACAGACAGACAGACAGACAGACAGACAGACAGACAGACAGACAGACAGACAGACAGACAGACAGACAGACATTCGGGAACAGGAACTTATATGACTAATTATATGAATTAAATTAGATGCTCCCATCAGGGGCTGGGCGAAGCCGGGCCGGGTCAGACAGACAGACAGACAGACAGACAGACAGACAGACAGACAGATCCCCGCCAGGGACTGAGCGAAGCCGGGCCGGGTCAGACAGACAGACAGACAGGCAGACAGACATAAAGTCGGGAACGGGAACTTATGTGACTACTTATATGAATTAAATGAGATGCTCCCATCAGGTGCTGGGCGAAGCCGGGTCAGACAGACAGACAGACAGACTGACAGACAGATAGACAGACAGACAAACAGACAGACAGACAGACAGATCCCCGCCAGGGCCTGGGCAGCTATTTATTTATCTGTCTATCTGCCTGTCTGCTTGTTTGTCTGTCTGCTTGTTTGTTTGTCTGTCTGTCTGTCTGTCTCTCTGTCTGACCCGGCCCGGCTTCGCCCAGCTCCTGGTGGGGAGCATCTCATTTAATTCATATAAGTAGTCATATAAGCTCCCGTTCCCGACTGTCTGTCTGTCTGTCTGTCTGTCTGTCTATCCTTCTTTTTAACAAAAACAAAATCAGGCATATACACATGTGAATTGTGTACTGATCTTCTCTCTGCCAAGCGAACGGAAAAAAACAAATGCTCCGATTAATTCAAAAGTTCCACTCCTAGAAAAGTACAGAAATAAAATTCTAACGTATCTAAAATAAATCTATTATTTTTAATGAAAACTGTTTTTAAATCACCTACATGACTGTAGATAACTTCTTTAAACATATAAAGCTGAGTTAGAAAATTTTCACTATTTAAATAGATGCATTATTTTTATGAAAACTTTGAAAACACCTTAAAGATTAAATCACTATTTATTATAACTCATATGCCTGTAATTAACTATAGACAAAGAGTTTATAAATCTTTGAAAACAATGCAGCAATCTATATATAAAATAATAGCAATGTTATTAAAAGTTATGTCCCTTGAAAAAACTTTTCTTATGTTAAGTCCCCTTCTTCTTCTTCTTCTTCTTCAGCGTTCCGAGCCATTGAGGTTCTTTGCTGCAAATACAATCCGTCTCCATTCGTCTCTCTGGTGGACCTTCTCTTGCCAGTCGTTGATTCCAAGTGCTTGTAGGTCTGTACATGTATTATCTCTCCACCGCCTTCTTGGTCTACCTCGGGGTCTACGGTCATTTATTTCCTGAGTGTAAGCGAGTTTTGTTTCCCTATTATCTTCCATTCTTTCTATATGCCCCAGCCATTGTAGTCTATTAGCCTTCATGATACCAGTGATTAGCGGGGATTTAAACAGATCATAAATGTCTTTGTTACTTCTTCTTTTCCACTCTCCACTTTGTGTATCCCTAATGGGTCCAAAGATGCGTCTTAAAATTTTGTTCTCAAAGGTTTGTAACAAGGCTTCGTCTCCTTTCGTTGTACTCCCCGTATTTCGTTGTTAAGTCCCCTTGCTATATAGAAATGATAATGTAAATTTAATTATTAAATTTTAGTCTGTCTGTCTGTCTGACGACCCGGCCCGGCTATCTGTCTGTCTGTCTGTCTGTCTGTCTCTCTGTCTGTCTGTCTGTCTGTCTGTCTATCTATCTATCTGCCTGCCTGCCTGCCTGCCCGCCCGTCCTTCCGTCTCTCCCACCCTCTCTATCTATCTATCTATCTATCTATCTATCTTTCTATCTATCTATCTATCTATCTATCTATTTATCTATCTATTTATCTATCTATCTATCTATCTATCTATAGCCAGGGGACTTAACCTAAGATATAGCAATGCTATTAAAAGTTATGTCCCATTATATATATTTTTCTTATGTTAAGTCATGTAATTTAATTATTAAATTTTTGTAAATAAATAGGTGATTCTACACTAAAAAAAAACAATGACAGTTGGTTGCACGGGAATGAAAAGAAGACGTGTAGAAAATTTCATCTCAATCGGATGGACCGTTATCGAACGCATCCAATACATCTCCATCCACCCACCCACATACATACATTCTGTTTTATAGATATATATATATAATAAAATGACTATAATAGACTTTATTAGATATATAGAGAATATATGAATATAATAGAAGTAATATAACTAATAATATGTTTAAGGGTGCTTGATTGTGGATTTAGTGTGGTTCCCGCAAGAAGGGGCGAATCCGACGTGTTTGAGTTGCATGTTGAGTTGAGTTGAGCTAAGAACCGACATCATTGCACTCAGGACATTCCCATATGCGCTCCGTCCCCAAGTTCAACAGCCAGCGAAGAGTCATGGTACTAATCATCTCCACCGCTATCTGACTGAAAGTTCTCCTTGTCTTCCCTCTCTGTTTTGATATTCTTCCAGAACCCCTGCTAATTCCCCGCAATATCATTCTTTCCTCATACGGATTCTCTGTATGTTCCCCAGCCTTCAACACCTGGTCCCATAGGCGCTTGGCCACCTCTCCCTTGTCCATGGGTAATTATCCACCAAGGGATACATTCCCTGCCTGCCTATCAGCTTGTTCATTTCCCCCGTACTCCCCCATGGCCATGGCAAAATATCCATACAATTCTCACATTCTGTGACCTCTGAAGGGAGAATAGCCATTCCACATGAAACGTTTCTTTCACCATTTTACTAAGCATACTCCTCGAGTCCGTGACTAGCATGTTAATGGAACTAACAGCATCTACGCCTTACACCATTTTCTGAGGGAGCTTGGGCATCAATGGGTTTGGTTTGCCCAGACTGCCGTGGTGTTGAATCTTAAAATCAAGAAACATTAATGTCAGTATTAATTGCTCTTTTACAAGCTTTTGGTTAGTATTGGCAACAAAGCGTGTCAAACTATAAACTGATTATACGCTATTGCCATTCATTCTTGGAAACTGACTGTAAAAGTAAGGAAAACCATTAGGCCAATGTTTCGTGGTCACCCGTGTGTTACGGGACTCATAAGGAAAGCAAAGAATAGTAACACCGTAACTTACCATGCATGTCGCAAAAGGCGACTAAGACGGGTTGGCGTGCGACTGGCTAACTCAGCCTGTAGAAAAGCTTAGCTTCAGAATCCTGCCAGTCGCGAATAAGCCTACAAAGATGGGCTGCGCTCCAATGTCAGATGAAAGGTTGAAGAAGAAGAACGCTTCGTGGCGTGTAACTCTGACCAAGGCGGTTTCGTGGAGAAGTTGATAGTGAGCTGCTCAGGTAATGCCGCGAGCACGGTCGGGCGCGGCTTAGACGCTTGGACTCGTCGCTTGTCAAAGTGAGGAAAAGATTGGCCGTCTATTTCTCCTTGCTTTCAGCCTACAAACTACTGAATGTAAACCTGCCAAGAGATCACAACGGCAAAACATGCTGGTTTTGACTGCAACGTCCTGTAAAGGATATGCAACTAACTTTTTTTTTTAGGCCTACACAATATGACGGTCCTATCACGTCATAGACCCATGGCAGGAAAATACTTCGGGACAATTATATATTATTATTATTAACTCTTACCAAACATGTTATAAGATCCGGAGTACGACAAGGTTATGTCCTGTCGCCTCTCTTGATCATTACCTATATAGACAACATATGTAAAGAAACCAGCCAAACAGGGACCGCAAGAATACCGCATGACGAGAACACAGTAGAAGAACCATCTGCATATTACACCATTAGAGAACTGTTTGCGGACGACCAAGCGCTCACAGAAGTAGAGGTACGGGAGTCTCCGTGACGAAGTGGTCAAGCCGTCTCACTCGAGCTCTGAAGGTTGTGGGTTCGATTCCGGGCAGCGTCCTTCGGTTCACGAGTGCATTTTTTCGGACTCCTGGGGGTCGTGGTTGGAGCTACAGAGTTCGTGCTTTGTGCGACGCTTTTCGCGCTGCGGAAAGAGACTGGATCATATGGGATAAAACCCGGTGCAATGAAAATGACCCTGTCGACTTTTAAGCGACTTTTTAATAAGTAGGAGTAAAAATTAGAGAATAGAGGGCGCACTAGACAACATAATATTTGAAAGTTATAATTACCGACTCCAAATTACCACAGCACCTCGCTGCTGGAGCAAGTGTACTTCAACGCATGACCAACTAGACACCCCTAGAGAAAGGTGTCTTCATTAGCCAGGTATATGAAACCTCTAGAACAGGGGTGGCCAACACGAGGTCTGCGGGCCGCATGCGGCCCGCCGGGAGTCATGTTGCGGCCCGTGAACTAGGTCAAATTAACATAAATGTTAACTTAATTTTACATATCACCAAAAGAACATTATAACACCAAAAGATATGTTAAAGAGCACCGGTGAGACTGCAGATCCCTATGTTAACCCCAGGACTGCCACAGAGATCTGCAGTCTCACCGGTGCTCTTTAATGTGTATACGAGCAAGATTGCAAACCTAGAAGCACCAGGGGTTGGAAGAATACTAACATTTGCAGATGATATTCTTGCATATAGGCAGGGGAGAGATAGGGAGCAAACAGCCCAGGAGTTACAGGCGACAGTATATAAAGTGATTGACTGGTGCACAGAAATGAGTGCTGTCATCCACCCGGAAAAGGCGGCGGTTTTGTGGTGCTCTCTGGACAACAGGTGTGTAAGAGCTGATGTCCCAATCCTCGCGATAGATGGTAGAAATGTCAGCAGAGAAAACAAACTGAAGTATCTGGGGATCACATTTGACAGGAGCCTATCCTTCAAGGACCATGTGGAGACGGTTGTGACAAGATCTCAAAAGGGACCCGGTGCACTTAAAACCATGGCTGCAATGGACACAGAGCAGAGAATGCTTTTCACACTATACCAGCACTTGATCCTCTCAGTAATTGATTATGGATTGGGTCTGCTCACTGTCTCAGAGAGTCAGCTGGTGAAGTTAGAGCGCATACAGAACGAAGCTATGCGGGTCATTCTGGGATGCACTAGAGACACCCCAGTAGTGTTTATGCGTTACATCCTTGGTCTGCCGACTGTTGCTGGCAGGCTCAAGGTGATGCAGGCGAAGGCATACCTCAGAGTAGCTGCAGACACAGACCACCCACTGCATGAGGCGCTGGACGCAGTTAAGGGTCAGCGACTGATAAGAGGGAAATCATGGATGGCTCAGGCGGAGGATACGATCAGAAAGGTGTGCCCCTTGGAGAACATTAGGCGTGGAGAGGAGTGTGTCAGAGTGCCAGCGGAGCAGTCAGACTTGTGCAGAGTTATAATCACATTAAGCCGGGAGTGCAGGGAGTGGCCAGCAGGGGCCACGGAAGTGGAAATCCAGCAACTAATTCAGGACAATGCTCACTCGGGTGATGTGATTATCTACACAGATGGTTCGGTGTCAAGAGGTGAGAGAAGTGGCTGGGCATTCATAGCCAAAGCTAATGGTCGGTGTTTGGGGCAGGAAAGCCTGGCATATGATACCACAACATCCAGCTTAAGAATGGAGGTGGAGGCAGTCACTGCGGCTCTCTGCTGGATGGAGAATATGACACACACACATTGTGATTGTAACTGACTCAGAAAGCACGCTGACGAGGGTGAGGACGGGCAGGCTTCGTGCGGAGTGGCTTGCTTCGCTTCGGAGGTCACGGGTGACAAGCATCGCCTGGATCTTTTCTCCGGGGCATGCCGGTGTGCTGGGAGATGAACAGGCGGACAGATTGGCTGGCTCTGCAGAACTTGGTGGAGTATTGATACATGACAAGGCTGATGTGGTTGCGTCCTTGTGGGAGCACGTGCACACCTCGGAGGAGCAAATGGATTACCATAGTCTGGCAAGAATGAGACAGCGAGGAGTGACGAGGGGATCTGGCCGACACTCAAAGCTCAGAGGAAAGGCGAGACGGACTTATAATCAGATTGCTACTGGTGCTATTAGTGTTGGAACTCTTCGCTGGCTACTGAGGATGGGGACGGAGCACTTATGGGAATGCCCCGAATGCTGTGATGTCGATTCCTAAACCAATCAATCAATCAATCAATCAAGATATGTTAAAATTATAGCTAAGAGAAATTTGAAATATCTCGCATTTTTTGGAAAAATTCATTGGTTTTGAGTTATTTTAAATATCCCGCATTTTCGGAAAAATTAATAGATTTTCGCTAGGTAAACGCCGTCTTGCCCGTTGAATCTAGCTATTTCAAATACCCCGCTATTTGACACTCAAGGTTACTTAGTTATTTTGTCCAACGCTAGGTGTTGATAAAATTTAATATGAGACATCAATTTCTGATATATATGTTCTGTGGTCTTCGGGAAGCTCAAAACGCTATCGGGCCCATACTCATAACTACTTTCAGTCCAGCTTGACAAAGTTCCGTGTTATTCTGAAGTTTTGTTCTATTATCACCACTGTGTCTGGAGAGATTTTGCGATCGATGTTAAAATAAATATTTATCATATTTATACAAGTAATAAGAGTTCAAACTACTTTAACCAAGTATCCTGTCTACCATATACTCATCTACAAGGGAAAGATCAATTAATTAATAAGATGTATGTGTGATCATATTTCTGTATTTCAAATGAAACTTGGTCTTTGGGAACAACAGTTAAGGACAAAAAAATTTACTCACTTTCCTACATTTTCATTGCAACCAGACGTCACACAGGAGGCGGTTGATAAATACGATTCTTTGATATCTGGCTTAAACCTCGAATTTGAAAACCGATCCCAGGATTTTAAAAAAAACTACAAATAAACATCATTTGCTTTTTTGTGCATTTGCAACGCCACTCAAGGTAGACGCTATTTTATTACCAGGAAGATTACAAATGGAACATTGTGAAATGTGTTGTGGAACACAGTTAAAGGAAAAATTCCAACAAGTTGCTTTGGAAGAGTTCTATAAAACGTATTTGGACAAGGATAAATATCCTGCATTTTACAAACATGCTCTGCCGATGGTTTCGTTATTTGGAAAGACTTATGCGTGTGAACAACTTTTTAGTCGCTTGAAGCACATCAAATCACAAGTGAGAACACGAATTACTGATGTTCATTTGGAAAACTGTTTGCGTGTAGCGAAAACATCAGTCGAGATCAATTTTGATGCACTTAGTTCTGCAAAACAAAGTCATATGTCTCACTTTTAAATATTTTTTAATTGTCTAATAAATATGTTTGATTCTTAGTTATGTTTTATTTTCTTTAAAAAAAACAAAAAAAAAAACTACAGTTTCTTTTTATTAAACATTAAACCAGGCAAGCGTTTGGCCACGATCTAACCTACTGGGAAGCGACGATGTGATCGAAGCTGTAGCACGATTGCTTGTTTACTTTAATTAACAAACAAAATTAGGTGCGTGGCCCTGCAGGAAATATTATTTCTGAAATTTGGCACGCCTGCTGAAAAGGCTGGCCACCCCTGCTCTAGAAGTTCATTGGCGAATGAAGGTTCAGCCTGGTGATGCTTGCCTGTCAGTACATCAAGTGTATGAGTGGGGTAGGAAGTTTCAAAACGGCGTGACTTCTGTGACAGGCTTTTCGGTCCGATGAAGGGGTACAGCGGATGGTGTATGAGTGGTTACAAACGCCATGCGAACAAGAGATTTTTTTTATTTTTTTTTTTACAGGAATCCAAGCACTTAGTTTATCATCGCTGGAGGACTTGCATTAATCCCAGTGGTGACTACATCACAAGAATGATCGTACATTTATTTTTTCTTTTCCCAGAATATAGTCACCCGAAAACAAAAATATTTAAGACGATTTGCCATTCTGTGGAGAAGGACCAAGCCAGATGGGAGTAAAGTTAAGTTAAGCTAATGCACTCATGACATTCCCACACCAACTCTGTCCCCTTGTTCATCAGCCAGTGAAGAGCCACACTACTAATCTTTCCCATCGTTATCGGATTGAAAGTTCTCCTGGTCTTCCCTCTCAGTTTTGAGATTTGTCCAGAACCGCTGCCGATTCTCAGACATTCTATCCACATACGGGTTCTCTACCGCTTTCTAATGGGGATAAAACGTGGTTCAATGAAATGTATCCTTCATCCTTTACTAACTACTGTAATAAAACAATATATAGTGGCAGAGTGAATTTATTTACATTATCCAACCAGAAGATCTTACGACAAATAGCCGAGAAAAATTGGGAATATAAAAGAGATCTCCATAACATTTTTGTGGATTTTAAAAAGGCTTATGATAGTGTCCATAGGAATAGTCTATGGAATGCTATGCGGGAATTTGGAATACCAAGGAAGTTAATCAACATGATCAGACTATGCATGGAAGATACTTATAATATAGTAACATATAAAAGCAGGAAATAAGACCCTTTCTAAATAACATCTGGCTTGAAACAGGATGATGCACTATCGCCGCTACTCTTCAATCTGGCTCTAGAGAAAGTTGTAAGGAGGGTAAAGGAGGAATGTGATATTGGAGGAACATCCAAGCTGCTTGGTTATGCAGATGATATAGATATTATAGGGGAAAATGAACAAAAGACATTGGAAATATTGACTCACTTAAAGGAAAAAGCCCAACAGATGGGGCTGGTTATCAACCAAGATAAGACAGAATATATGGTAATTTCAAGAGAAGGAATGGCTAAAAACTCTGGCCACATACAAATAGATAATATGACCATTAAAAGAACGGAGACATACAAATACCTGGGTACAATCTTCAACTGCTCCAACATCATAAGGGAAGAAATACAAACTAGAATCAATTCTGTAAATAAGATATATTATGCACTACAACATCTACTAAAATCGAAGGCGCTATCTCGTAACACCAAGATCACAATATACAAAACACTGAACAGACCAGTTGTGCTGTATGGCTCTGAAACCTGGAGTACAACGAAAGGAGACGAAGCCTTGCTACAAACTTTTGAGAACAAAGTTTTAAGACGCACCTTTGGACCCATTAGGGATACACAAAGTGGAGAATGGAAAAGAAGAAGTAACAAAGACATATATGATCTGTTTAAGTTCCCACTAATCACTGGTATCATGAAGGCTAATAGACTACAATGGCTGAGGCATATAGAAAGAATGGAAGATAATAGGGAAACAAAACTCGCTTACACTCAGGAAATAAATGACCGTAGACCTCGAGGTAGACCTAGAAGACGGTGGAGAGATAATATATGTACAGACCTACAAGCACTTGGAATCAACGACTGGCAAGAGAAGGTCAACCAGAGAGACGAATGGAGACGGATTGTGTCTGCAGCAAAGAACCTCAATGGCTCGGAACGCTGAAGAAGAAGAAGAAGAAGAAGAAGAAGAAGAAGAAGAAGAAGAAGAAGAAGAAGAAGAAGAAGAAGAAGAAGAAGAAGAAGAAGAAGAAGAAGAAGAAGAAGAAGAAGAAGAAGAAGAAGCAGAAGCAGAAGCAGAAGAAGAAGAAGAAGAAGAAGAAGAAGAAGAAGAAGAAGAAGAAGAAGAAGAAGAAGAAGAAGAAGAAGAAGAAGAAGAAGAAGAAGAAGAAGAAGAAGAAGAAGAAGAAGAAGAAGAAGATCCCACCAGAAGCAAGTCTATACCTTTGATTGTAGTTTGTCAATTAATATTACGGAAACGTAGGGGATGATATTTTAATAAGGTGGATGAATTACTTCTTAATTGTTATTTCTTAATGTCAGTGGCTTAAGACTGCTAATGAGTTCATATAATTAATTATCATCTAATGTTAAAATTGAATATTATTTACAATCTGCTGTTACTACATTTTTTAATGCATTTAAATAATCAGTGAAAAAGCCAAATAAACAGATAAGACTGGCAAGTGATAATTTACACATTCTTATCTTTTACACACCTTAGACCCATTGGACATATTTTAATCAACCAGTCGGCACTCAGTGGGTGATGTGGTCAGTTGCTTTACTTCTCAGACACTTCCTGGTATCTAATTTAGACCGGGTCAATTTATGAGCCATGATTATTTTTTTTTAAATCCATTCTGGTGCAGATTCGATACTACGGCTCCGCTCATCCTTATCTAGATGTTTCAATACTTGCTATTATACTGTTACATAATTGTTTCAAATAAACAAGATATACTTAGTTAAAACTTCATTTCCATTGGGGAAAATATGCACTGTGATAACACCATGTGAACCATAACTTTTATAAAAGAAATATTTTCCTTCGAATGAAATATTAATTTTGAATCCCTCTGTTTCCAGGTTGAAAATATATCTTTCACACACGTATTTGAGATGCTAACTTTAAAAATGCTGTCAAATGACTAAAATGCTGCACTGTTTTGTACCATAAAATAGTGGTACATACTTTTGGCTAACATGATAAGATAAACAACTGTTAAATATAGAGATTTAACTCTTGCCTAAATAAGGCAATCAGTCAGGGTGAAACATGCTAATTCACAGATAAAATTATATTCAAAAAGGGAGGATACTGTTGCCGAGCTGTCTCTCAAAAGGAGTATTGTTGCTGCATGACAACGCCCACCCTTATACGGCTGAGCACACAGCAGATATGCTCTGAAATTTCAGACTTTCACTTGTTTGGACCCTTGAAAGAGCACTTGGGTCTGAGTTTTGCAGATGACAATGAGGTAATGAAGAAGTGTAGCACTGGAATAAGGCCTCATCAAAAAACTTTTTCCTAAAAGGCATCAATATGCCAGTGGACAGATGGAATGAGTGTGTTGCCAGGCAGCGGGGCTTTTTTTTTTAAATAACACACAAACTTTCTGGTTCACACTATTGTAAACAAAGTTATTCGTAAAATTCCTCTTATTTAATTACTTTCCGTCGTACATCACTTTAATGTTTGTCTAACTGAGTAAGGCAATCAACCAGAACAATGAAAAATGGACTGTTTTATTCAGACATTATAGGAAAAAGTTGAGTAAACAAATCAACTGCTTCTACAGGCACAATTGTATGTAATCTACAAAAATAAGGACATATATGTCAACAATCTATGGAGCACACATGTTCCAGCAATGAGTACGGTTGGGTCGCAGGTGAACCCTCTAGGAACCTTGAGTCTGAACTAGTAAGTCTGATGCTTTGATGGTCAGCTCACTTGAGCCATAAAAAAGGCTTTCTGACTGATCAGACTTTCCTCCTGACCTAGCACCACATAGCCATCTCCATGGGGACTGTGATGCAAAACTCTCCTACCCTTCTCCAAACTCAGAATCCAATAGGTTGTGCGAGAACAATACAGAAATTCCCCAGTGCAGCGAGGTATACTAAGATGTAACCAGGTCATGATTCAGCACAATGCACACAGACTGGTCAATACTAGTCCAAGGTTGATCATATATCCTCCGAGCAATGACTAAAGAGTTCAGATTGCTGGCGTCTGCACAAACAATTCAAATTTTTTATTCATTCCAGAATTGGGGTGACTTAGAGAGAGGATATCTGCCTTTTAACTCAAAAAGTTACAGGCAAAAGAACTGGTTTCATTGCTCCAGGTTTCACCCCATCTGGCTTGGTCTCTCACACAGAATGGCATAGCAGCCTGCTATTTCACAAAGCACAAACTCTGTAGCTCATCTCACAAACTACCATGCCCTATTCCAGTTGTGGGAAATTTCTACAATATAAGCTTGTGGATATTTATACTTTCCCTAGACCCAGGGTAGTGGATCAGATGTCCAGTCTTGCAGCATAAAGGATAACATGTTAGGCCTCGTGTGGATAATGTGGACACTGAAGACCTCTCAGCGGAAGACCATATGATGTATTTTTAAAATGGGAAAGATGCTTACAAAACATTGTATCATGTAAAACTCTTACACTGAAGAAGAAGGCCAGGGAAACCACTGCATGGATTTCCCCAAAACTAAGGTTATAAGTATTCACAATGTATATTTATGGTGGATGGACATTTTAAAATAAAGTACACGCTAGCACTTGAACTGAATAACCATACACAACATATTTCATCCATGAGATCATTCAGTACAGTACATCTTGCACAAGATGTCAGTGCTTGTATATAGAGACATCCCCAAGTACAGTACATCTTGCACAAGATGTCAGTGCTTGTATATAGAGACATCCCCAAGTAGAGTACATCTTGCACAAGGAGTCAGTGCTTGTATATAGAAACATCCCCAAGTACAGTACATCTTGTACAAGATGTCAGTGCTTGTATATAGAGACATCCCCAAGTACAGTACATCTTGCACAAGATGTCAGTGCTTGTGTATAGAGACATCCCCAAGGCATTTTCAAAGCCAGCACTGTATGATCTCTACCATCAGTACTTGATTACTCAGTACTTTATTATTATAAAGAAAATCCACATCACTGCATTCCACTTTCTATATCACATAGTCTGCTTTGAGAATCAGTCACGAACACAGCATGTCCGATTGTTCTTATCACCAGCAATTGGAACATCGCAGTTACAACCTCCACCTCCATTCTCAAGAAGGTTCACCAACAGATGTGGCAATTCACACAAGTTGTCAATTACTGTCTGTGGTATATCTCCTCTATCCACATTCAGTATCCCAATGATGTTTTGAAACTAACCAAAAACAACTGTGCCAAGCTAAACCATGCTGGTACACATTTCATGGAGGGAAAACAATTGGTGCACAGCAATAAATAATTATCTGGGAAATGAGTTAATTCTGATGAAACATTTTTAGTTATCATCATTATATGCCATGCCAAATGGCATAGGTATTCTCTTTCTTGATGTTCTGAATCAATTCCACTGATGATATTCCTTCACAATCCCATCCCATTCCATCCAGCATCATTTCTCTTGGCCTGCCTCTGACTCTTCTACATCTGATCTGTCCAGTCATCACAGCGTTCTCATTTTTAGTAGATCTCATTTTTAGTAGACCATTTTATGTATGTCTCTTAATGTGGACATCTGCCAACAAACAGCTTTCATTAACTGCTTAATTGTTTCTATGTCAAGCAAATAGCCATGCACTGATCAGCTAACATTTACATGGGCTTATTTGAACTGTATGCAATGAACATTTCTAATGTAAGCAATGTGTAGTTACCAATGAATGTATTTAGTTTGGTATTTAGACTGGTTTAGAATCAGCAAAAACAATTAATGATTTAATGGTGTTGGAAATCAACGGTAGCTTTAGATAAAAAATTAGACAATTTTGAGAACAAATGTCTTAGAAGAAGTCTAAACATCCAGTGGACAGATTTCAAACCCAATGTGCAAATAAGACAAGAGACTAAGCAAGATATTGTATCCAATTTTATAAGAAAACGCCGTTGGAACTACATCGGCCATGTACTCAGAATGGACAAGACAAGACTCCCCTACCAAGGCCTCATATGGTCACCAGTAGGGAAAAGAAAACGGGGAAGACCAAGAACTAGCCTGCGTAGAACTATCATCAGAGAAGGCTCATTCAACGGCCAAGTAAATATCCAAGATCTACAACACGTAGCAGCAAACCGCAAGACATGAAGAGCCATGACTTCTGCCCTATGCGCCGACTTAGGCTCAAGAGGAAAGACTAACTAACTAACTAACTAACTAACTAACTAACTAATACATTTATGAGCAAGTCAGAAATCTGGACGGGAGGAGTAACATGTTTACAAACTTCATGCCAGTCTTGAGACTGAAATAATATGGCCAGACATGACATGGCTAATAGTTACAGAATAACTTTGTTTAGGGTTAGCTGAATCAGACAGCCAGAACTGAATAATCTGGCCATGCGTGACATTGCTAATAGTCAGAGACTAAATCTGTTTAGAATTAGCTGAATCAGACAGCCATACAAATGCAGAACTATGGAAATGAGTATATAATGAACATCAGAATTAATGTAGATTGCAGTGAAATGAGATCCAACTTATAGTTAACTGACAAGTACAACTAAAATGTCATAGGGTGGAATCCACTGGAGAAGTGAAGAATGGGATGACTAATGGGAGATGAATGCAAAACAAAGAATAAACATTATACAGCTATAATTGCATAATCTGTCAGGAATGCAAGGCTTATCACGATCTATGTTATAAGTTTGTAAATAAACACTTTCATTTCAATACAAATATACAAGACACTGTGTAAGTAGCTATCCTCATACATAAATATATAAATATGATGCAATAAAAGTATATTCTATAATGAACTTGGCACGCCTTTTGTCCTCTCTGTATATCTCAATGTACTTCAAGTATATACAAAGACAGCAGATTAATAGCAACTTTATACTGGGTAGTCAAAGAGAGCAAACTACTGAGTGTAATCTTGCCAAGAAATCAACAATCCGCTGAAAGATGCTGATGTTGACAGCAATGTCCTGTAAAGGATATGCAAACAAAAAACAAAACAAAAAGTCAAAGAGAACTGGTTACTCACATCAGAAGAGGACAGTCCACAATCTTTGGGCATGTCATGGAGAAGAGGAAAGCCGGGGTAAGCTGTCACAATTGGGAAAGCTGGAGGGGAGGCAGGAGAGATCAAAAGAGAAGATGCCAGACAGTTTGACATCATGGCATGGAGATATGAGAAATGATTGACAGTACATGAGACAGAGGGCTGTGAACAAACATAATAACCAATGCCCCTTGGCATCGACTATAAGGAGAAGAATAATGGGTAGTAGGATCTGGAAAGTGTACATCACCTCATACATTCTGAAAAGGAAGTGTAAGACAAGTGTTATCCCCATGTCTTCAAAATTTATACAGAGAATATATTCAAATGAATAGAAAGAAGACAATGACTCAATATTGGTGGAAAATCAATAAACATGTAAGATAAGAAGACTGTAGTTATGATGGCCGAAACAGAGCAGGATCTAGAAGAATTAGTCAATCAAGCACAAAATTTAAGCAAATAAAAATGGTTCACAAACATAAATAAAACAAACAAGCATGAATATCAACAGACAGTACCAAGTCAATTTTGAAAATGACAGTGACTGGAAAGACACTTGAATGTGTCAATAGTTTTAAACATTGAGCACAACCCACTACTGGCAACGCTGATCGTATTCCGTTATGAACCTAAGGTCTTGTCCACGTTTTAAAAAAAAACACCAAATAAATCAGTCTGATTATTGCTCGCTGGACTTAGGCATCCTGGTGTGCCTTTCCAGTCGAGAAGACCTGATCATTCGGGGCCACGTCGTTTGACAGATGTCAGTCGCGGCGATCAGGCAAATTTTGAGCTATATCCTACGATGGGTGACATAATATTCTAGTGTGATAATTTGGTCACATCTAGCGTGTGCCGCGTGGTTCAGTGGTTACACATCCGTGGCACATGTCAGTGATCCGAGTTTGATCCCGGGTCCAGTCAAGGATATGCACTACTGATGAACTCAAATGTGAGCAAAACTCGAGTCTAGTGCTTCCAAATTGATATGGACAAGGCCTTAGGTTCTTACCGGAATATTATCAACATAGCCAGTAGTGGGTTGTGCTCAATGTTTAAATCTCAAATCACGGAAAAAAACAAATAAATCAATGTCAATAGTTGTTCTTAACTAGAACAATTAATAACAAATGATGGCAGGTGCCAGACAGAAATAACAAAGAGAATAAGAATAGTTAAAGAACCATTCAATGCCTTCTCATATTCAACCAGCTAAATTATTAATTAAAATATAGATTGATCAGGTGTTGGTGTGGAAACATGGACAGTGAAAAATAAACAAAGGGGAACTTTCAAAATATTGTTACATAGATGAATAGGAGGGATGTCATGGCAGGAGTAGAAACAAAGAAATATTACAAAAGCTGAAAATGAAGGAAACATGACTGAATCAGATCAAGGTCCAACAATCAGGGTACTACAGCCATAACAGGAAACATTGCTCCTTAATAAAGAATGTGCTGGAAGGAAGTGGAGATCAAGCAAGAATGAGGAAGACAGCATGACAGATGGGAAGACAATACTGAGAGGCAGATTAGATGGAGCCTGTGTGAGTGTATCATGAAGACACAGGATGGAATATATGGGAGCCTCATTACAGCCAACAGTTAATGTGGGGACGGCACTCAATAGTAAATATTTATACAATGTCCCTGCACATGTATCTCATGCTCTTTCTGTACATCTCATCAACACCAAATATATACATGTACTATACAATGTATTCTTCCTACACAAATATATCTTGTATATATATCTCTGACAATGTAATGTCCCAGCAGATATATCTGTTGTTCTTTCTGAACATAGCATGAACATCAAATACATTCATGCACTACACAATGTATTCTCCCAGCAGATATTTCTGTTGAACTTTCTGAACATCTCATGAACACCAAATACATGCATGCACTATACAATGTATTCTTCCTACACAAATATATCGTGTGCCCTCTCTGACAATGTAATGTCCCAGCAGATATTTCTGTTGTTCTTTCTGAACATTTCATTAACACCAAATACATGCATGCACTATACAATGTATTGTCGCAGCAGATATATCTGTTGTTCTTTCTGAACATTTCATTAACACCAAATACATGCATGCACTATACAATGTATTGTCCCAGCAGATATATCTGTTGTTCTTTCTGAACATCTCATGAACACCAAATACATGCATGTACTATACAATATATTGTCCCTGAAGATAACTGAAGCATACGGTAAAAACTCTCCTTGAATATCAAGAAAACAGTAACAATGGTAATATCAAAGAAAATGGTGACACCAAAATGTGACATAGAAATAGAAGGGAAAATCCTTAACCAAGTTGATAATTTTAGATACCTAGGGGCATTTATAACATCAGATGGAAGATGTACAACAGAGATTAGGAGCAGAATAGGGCAGGCAAAAGCCGCATTTCAGAAAATGAAGAGCATCTTATGCAATAAGTCACTATCACTGAATGTTAGAAAGAGAGTGCTGAAATGCTATGTAGAACCAGTTTTGCTGTTTGGCAGTGAATGTTGGAATGTAAATGAACAAATTAAGAAGAAATTAGAAGCAACAGAGATGTGGTTCCTAAGACGAATGTTGCAAATTCCTTGGACTGCCAGAGTAACTAACGACGACTGCCTGAAACAGGCTAACGAAACTAGAACATTATATACAACAATAAGACAGAGACAAACAGCTTTCCTCGGTCATGTGATGAGAAAAGAGGCATTGGAGAACATCGTAACAACTGGAAAGATCGAGGGGAAGAGAGGCAGAGGTAGACCAAGAGAAGTGATGCTGGATGGATTGAGACGGTGGCATGGAGGAATATCAGCAGCAGAGTTGATCCAGAAAACCAAAGACCGAGATCTATGGAGAGCCATGACGCCTACGCCAGCCGGCACGGCACTTGATGATGATGATGATGATGATGAAGATATAAGATCTGGTAAGAAAGTATCAGACCTGTGGCTGCATTCTCTCCTGCCATGGCTCCTTGTGATTTCTGCTGTTACCGAAGGTGAAAATGCCACAGAAAGGAACCCGACCCGAGTCACAAGAAGACGGCCACGCTGTACTCCATTCCCAAAGTCACAAGAAGACAGCCACGCTGTACTCCATTCCCAGAGAGGCTTTGCTGAAATGTTTCCCACAACGGTGTGACTGCTGCGAGGAATATGTGCACTCCCAATGAGAGTACTTTGAAGGGAATTAGAGTTTCACATCTCGAGGTGAGCAATTGTAATTTTCTGGCCAAATATCTGATACTTCTTCAACAGACCCTATATATTTCTTGTCCTTTCTCCACATCTTATTAACATCAAGTTCTTATATAATGTATGTGCACACATTCATTTTCCCATTTACTGCATCCATAATTAAGTCCTATTCACTTGAGTACCATCATACTGCCCCATGTTATCAAACTTTCACTACAGAAAACTGAAGCATACGGTAATAACGCATCAGATTAAAGAAAAACATTTTAAAAGTGAGTTCTCTTATCCATTCATCCATGCTAACCTCCCTTATAATAGTATAATGAGAAAGTTCTTTCTCTGGAACAATCAATCAATCAATCATGTGCCATGCTGGAAAGCGTGGGCGGTCATGACTCGCCATTTCACTCGATCACCAGTGTCGTGGATCAGCTCAGTGTTCCTGTCTCGTCCATGCCATGTGGCCAAGCCATCCAGGTCTTCCTCTTGGTCTGTTCCCTTCGATCTTGCCAGTTGTCACCAAGTTCTCCAATCGATTTCTTCTCATAACATGTCCAAAAAATGTTGACTGTCTACGTCTAATTTCTCTAATCAGTTTACGATGTTCCTTTGTCTCTTGTAGTACTTGGTCATTGGTTTTTCTGTCTGTCCATGGTATTCTTTGCATTTTCCTCAGAAACCACATTTCTGCAGCCATCAGATGTTTTTCAGCTTGACTGCTCATTGTCTAAGCTTCACATCCATACAAAACAACAGGCTCTATGTATCCCCTCAACACTCTTTTTCTCGTTTCAATCGACATCTTTTTATTGGTCAGAATGTTTTTCATCTTGCTAAAGGCTACTTTCGCCATGGCGATTCTTGTTCTAATCTCTTCAAGGCATCTCCCATCAGATGTTATGACTGTTCCAAGATAATTGTACCGATTCACTTGTTGAAGAATATTTCCATTTACTTGTATATTACATTGTGGCACTTCTTTCTTCCTAGTGACGACCATAACCTGAGTCTTTTTTACAATTTAATTCTAACCCCAGTTGCTCACTGTGTACAACAACCGCATCTACCTAATTGTTGCAGGTCCTGCGCATTGTCTGCAATTAATACTGTATCATCTGCATATCTAATGTTATTGATGTTTCGTCCTCCAATGCTGATTCCATTTATTTCCTCTACATTTCTGAAAATATTTTCACTGTATTGGGAAAAAAGATCTGGAGACATCACACATCCCTGCCTAACACCGCTCTTAATTGGCTGATACTGTCCCACTTCATTATCAATCCTTATTGCAGCATGTTGTTTCCAGTATATGTTTTTTATAAGTCTAATGTAATTCCCATCAATTTGTAGATCTGCAAGCATATCCACCATGTTGATATGTCTAACTCTATCAAAAGCCTGTGTATAGTCAATAAAGCAAAGATGTATATCCTTGTTTACTTTTATAGCACGTTCAATAACTGTTCGCAGCATATACACAGCATTTACTGTACCCTTTCCTTCTACAAACCCACATTGTTCTTACCCTATTTCAGGTTGTATCTTCTTCCTCACTCTTTGCATGATAATTCTTAGCAAAATCTTTGTGATGTGACTCATTATACTAATTGTTCTATGTTGATCACATTCCAAGGTTCCTGATTTCTTTGGGATTGCAATAAATACAGAGTTACATAATTCAGGAGGTATATCTCCAGTATCATATAATGTGTTCAGCAGTCTGGTGACTTGCTCTAGTCCAAATTCTTCTAAAGCTTTATTCATTTCTGTTGTGATGTTATCTGCACCGGGGGCCATGCCAGCTTTCATATGCTTAAGAACATTTCGAACCTCCATCTCCAAAATTGGCGGTCCTTCATTATTAAATCTAATATCATACTGTTCGTCTCTGTTATCATCATAAAGGTGTTTCACATAATCTGTCCATGCATGTAGAATCTGGTCTTTTTCTATTATGATTTTGCCATCTTTAGTTTTTAGACACCCTGTTGATGTAATTGTTCTTTTATTAGTAAGTTCCTGAATTCTTTTGTGCACTAATTTGGTATTTTGACTGTTGTGTTGGTTTTCAATTTCTAAGCACTTTTCCTCAAGCCATGCTTCTTTTGCCTCCTTACATAATATTCTGACTTGTCTGTGAATTTCTTCATATTTGACAGAATTATTTTTGTTGAGTCTTCTTGTTTCCAAGAGGTGTAAAATTTCTTCAGTCATCCATTTCTTACGACCCACCTTCTTTAATTTTGGAATAGTTGTTTCTGCAGCCACATTGATTGAATTTTTCAACGTTTCCCATTGATCATCCACATCCTGGAATAGGATCTCTAGATCAGACAATATTTCAAATCTGTTCTGTACTTCTATGTTGAATTTGTTTTGTATTTCCTTGTCATTACTCAATGTGTTTCCTGTTATGTACTTGACTTTCTTTAACTTTATCCTCAATGTTCCTGTAAGAAGTCTGTGGTCACTATAACAATCAGCACTGGGAACTGTTTTTGCGACTACATCTTCTGCTAATGAGAATGTAGTCAATCTGGTTTCTAATCCTGCTATCAGGACTCCTCCATGTCCATAATCTTCTAGGGTGTTGTTAAACCAGGTGTTTCCTACAATCATTTCCTGTTCTTTTGCCCACTCCACGAGTCTTTCATTTCTCTCTCCTAAACCATAGTTTCCTACTGTGTATCTATCCCCTTGATTTCCTACTTTTGCATTGAATTCCCCTATTATGATGTTTATTTCTGAATTTTTACATTTCTTTAAGGCAGACTCAATGTCATTATAAAATTCTTCTACACTATCTTCACTGGATTCTCCTGTTGGGGCATATACTTGAATAATATTTATACTAAAAGGTCTGCCACTTAATTTAACTAGTAGAACTTTGTCCGACACGGCCCAATACATAGAACTCTGGAACACATAAAGTAAATGAAAAATATGGAGACCTAGAAAACAAAAACATGGAGAAGAGAAATAAATACAGAGAAGAATAGCATGGGGCGAATATGGAGGGAAATGCACAGAATACCAAAAGATTGGACTACTTGGCATGAGTTGGTTGAGGGTCTCTGCTTGAATGGGGGGGGGGGGGGTATAAAGGACAGAAGATGGAAGAAGAAGAAGAAGTATTTTAGCCATCACACCAGAGAAGGCTCACCACATGTGAGAGCAAATACTTAAGAGAGGCTGCTAGGGTCTTTAGAAGAGGCAGGATGTGACTCAGTGACATCAGAAACATGATAGGTGTAATTTCATGCATTTGTTGCATTAAAAGAGAAGAAATAAAGTGATTTCAACATCTTATGAGAATAACACCTGATCAGCTACTGATAAGAGCATCATCTTCTTCATCTCTCGCCCTTTATCCCCTATTGGGACATAGACCTTCAACCAACTCACTCCCTGCCCTCCTATCCTCAGCTATCCCATGTAGCTCCATCCATGTCCTCCCCATATTATTACTTCCTATCTCTACTTCCGGGTAGCGGGGTAGGGGTATCGCCTATCAAAGGAGAAGTAAGGCGCCTCCTTCCCTCCGCTAGCCTACGAGACACCCTTGGGCAAGGTGGAGTACCCGTTCAGCCCCCCCCCCACCGCCCCGCCCCGATCAGGGTTACGTGAAGCCATGGGAGCAGGTGGTGGATGAAGCTGGAGAGCAGCTGACAGATAGTTGTAGGTTATGGTCTCCACCTTCACGACGGTAGGCAGATGATCTCTTTTCTGGAGGATACAATGGCTACGGTCACTGACAAGTATGGTCACTGGTAGGAAGGAAAGCTATGGCAAACTACCTTCTCGACAGATGCCAAGAAAATCATGTTGAGGACTCATCGATAATCAGAGAAACAGCGTAAATGGGTGCTCCATAGGAGCAGCCTCGCCCGATAAGGACAGTCATGTGCACCAGGTGACTCCAGACCGACAACAGGCTACTAGGTGCAAAAGATTGATATCACTGAAAGCAGGAACCTGGACTGTTATAACAACGAATGCACGTGGAAAATTAGAAAACATCTAACAAGAAATGGAGAGAGAGAAGATTAACATATTAGGAATGTCGGAAACAAGATGGAAAGGGGCAGGGATAAAGAAAGGAGAGGATTGTAAGATTATTTACTCTGGGGGAGAACAACAGCAAAGAGGTGTAGCCATCATATTAGATAAGCAAACATCAAATTCTGTTAAAGGATATCGGGCTGTGTCAGACTGAGTTCTATTAGTAAAATTAAACGGAAAACCTTTTAAAATAAATGTCATTCAAGTATATGCTCCAACAAGTGCATGCAGTGAAGAAAGTATAGAGGGATTTTATAATGACATGGAGTCTGCTTTGAAGAACCGTAAAAAATCAGAAATAAATATCATAATGGGTGATTTCAACGCAAAAATAGGAGAGCAAGGCGATGGATGCAGTGTAGGCAACCATGGTTTGGGAGAGCGAAATGAAAGAGGATACAGACTTGTAGAATGGGCAAACAAACAAGATATGGTTGTAGGAAACACCTGGTTTAAACAGCATCCTAGAAGATTATGGACATGGAGGAGACCAGACAGTAGGATTAAAAACCAGATAGATTACATCCTGATTAGCAGAAGGTTTCGAAATGCGTTAACAGTCATAAAAACAGTTCCAAAGGCAGACCGTTGCAGTGATCACAGATTAATTACAGGCACATTGAGGGTAAAGTTAAAGAAAGTCAAGTATACAACAGGAAACCCTAAATATGACTTGTGCAAATTGAAAACTGACAAAGAAATACAAGATAATTTTAACATAGAAGTAAAGAACAAATTTGATTTATTGTCTGATCTAGAGATCCTATTTCAAGATGTAGATGATCAATGGGAAATGCTGAAAATTCAATCAGTTGTGCTGAAGAAAAAACTATTCCAAAAGTAAAGAACGTGGGCCGTAAGATATGGATGACTGAAGATATTTTACAACTAATGGATGCAAGAAGACAGAACAAACATAGTCCTGCCAAATATGAAGAAATTCACAGAAAAGTCAGAACCTTATGTAAGGAGGCAAAAGAAGCATGGCTTGAGAAAAATTGCAGAGAAATTGAAGAACAACACAACAGTAAAAATACGAAACTAATGCACAAAAGAATTCAGGAGCTTATTAATCAAAGAACACGTACATCAGCAGGTTGCCTAAAGACAAAAGATGGAAGAGTCATAATAGAAAAGGATCAGATCTTACATGTATGTCAGATTACGTGAAAAACCTCTATGACGATAACAGAGATGAAGAGTATGATATTCAAAATAATAATGAAGGACCATCAATTTTGAAGATGGAGGTTCAGAATGCTCTTAACCATATGAAATCTGGCAAGACCCTCTGTTCAGACAGCATCACAACAGAAAAGATTAATGCTTTAGAAGAATATCGAATAGATAAAGTTACCAGACTGCTTAATACAATATATGATACTGGAAATATACCTCGTGAATTATGTAATTCCGTATTTATTGCAATCCCAAAGAAATCAGGAGCCTTGGAATGTGATCAACATCGAACAATTAGTATAATGAGTCACATCATGAAGATTTTGCTAAGAATTATCATGCAAAGAGTTAGGAGGAAAATACAACCTGAAATAGGAGAAGAACAATGTGGGTTTGTAGAAGGCAAGGGTACAGTAAATGCTGTGTACATACTGAGAACCGTAATCGAACGTTCTATAGAAGTAAACAACGATCTACACCTTTGCTTTATTGACTACACAAAGGCTTTCGACAAAGTGAGACATGTCGACATCTTAAGGATGCTTGAGGATCTACAAATTGATGGATAAGACCTTAGACTTGTAAATAACATATATTGGAAACAACAAGCTGCCATAAGAGTTGATAATGGAGTAGGTCAGTATCAGCCTATTAAGAGAGGTGTGAGACAGGGATGTGTAATGTCTCCAGATCTGTTTTCCCTGTATAGTAAAAATATTTTCAGAAATATAGAAGATATGGAAGGAATCAACATTGGGGGACGATGCATCAATAACATTAGATATGCAGATGATACAGTCTTGATTGCAGACAATGAACAGGACCTGCTACATTTAGTATATGCGGTTGTTACAAACAGTAAACAACTAAGGTTAGAATTAAATTGTAAAAAGACACAGATTATGGTCGTCACTAGGAAAAATAAAATACCACAATGTAATATACAAGTAAATGGGAATATTCTTCAACAAGTGAATCGGTACAATTATCTCGGAACAGTAATAACATCTGATGGGAGATGCCTTGAAGAGATTAGAACAAGAATCGCCATGGCAAAAGTAGCCTTTAGCAAGATGAAAAATATACTGACCAATAAAAAGATGTCAATTGAAACGAGAAAAAAGAGTGCTGAGGTGCTATATAGAACCTGTACTTTTATATGGATGTGAAGCTTGGACAATAAGCAGTCAAGCCGAAAAACATCTGATGGTTGTAGAAATGTGGTTTCCGAGGAAAATGCAAAGAATACCATGGACAGACAGAAAAACCAATGAACAAGTCCTTCAAGAAACAAATGAAGATCGTAAACTGATTAGAGACATTAGACATTGACAGTCACAATTTTTTGGACATGTTATGAGAAGAAATGAATTGGAGAACTTGGTGACAACTGGTAAGATCGAAGGGAACAGACCAAGGGGAAGACCTAGAATTAAATACCTGGAAGGCTTGGCCTCATGGCATGGTCGAGACAGAAACACGGAGCTGATCCACGACTCTGGTGATCGAGTGAGATGGCAAAACATGACCGCCCACGCTTACCGGCATGGCACATGATGGATGGATGGATCTATACTTCTCCATGTGCGTTAGATCCTCCTCTATTTATTTGATAAGAGCATATCAGCAAAAAAAAAATTAAAAGATCTGGATTTACAGCCAGAAGAAGACCAAGAAAGTGATGAACAGACAACATCAAGAGTACTCTAAGCAAACACAGATACGATGCAACACTTCTGGCCTTAAAACACAAGCTTAGTTTCAACAAACTCCTGAGTTTAATGGCAAATGTGGGGTAAGAAAAAAGACATATCCACCTAGGGTTAGACAAGAGACAGTATTATTTTAGCCAAAGTTGTTTTTTTTCAGTCTTATTTAACAAGCTGAAATAATATAGCAGACAACAGAAACCCATATACAGAAATCTGGTGTAAAATACAAAAAGGCATAAAGAATGTGTCTGTACATGAAGAAACACATGCAGTTTTAGCAGTTGTTTTTACAGCTTCTATCACAGAATTGGTTTAATGTAAACGAAATATATCTACATGAATATTCCATGTAAGCTGTGCTGGCACACACATTTTCAAAACTGAGTGCACATACTGATGACGCCACACAAGCAAATAACTACTGATGTAATTTGCCCATTATTTAGATATAGAAATGAATATTTTCAGTTTGCACTTATCCAACAGAAAGCACGCCATTTCTGTTTTCACTTGAAACACAGGACAAGTGGGAATTGTGATCATGTTATTTGTTATTAATTAGCATATATATGAGGCAGAGAAAGTGAATAGCAATTTTATTAAATATTTTTTTTCCTCGTGGCACTTGATGATTGGTGTGATCAATATTACGCTGGCCACATTTACTTTCCAAGAAATTTCCTGATCCCCATTTTAGGCTGGGTCGAAGACGATCCATGTCTCAAAGTGGATTTGAACACATGACCATCAGGTAAACATGCTAGGCTCTGCTCTACTGCATCTCCCTATGTCTAGAGTATTCTGCTTGCATTCCATGCATGGTATGTGATCATTGTACTGTTCAACCACGATTATAACTCACTCGAGATTTCTCAATGTGGCTGCTGCTTTTGTATAATACTGCAGGAATGTTCATGAATGCAAATGCTTGTACAAGCTGTAATACAAAGCAGTGAGTAGATAGCCAAGGAGCCAGGGTATAGCACTCAAACATCGTGGGACACAAGGAATCAGGGGATCGGACACAGGACTTACACATCGTGGGACAGAAGGAATCAGGGTATGGGACTCACGCATTGTGGGACACAAGGAATCAAGGTATGGGACTCACACATTGTGGGACACAAGGAATCAGGGTATGGGACTCACACATTGTGGGACACAAGGAATCAGGGTATTGGACTCGCACATCGTGGGACACAAGGGATCAGGGTATGGGACTCACACATTGTGGGACACAAGGAAACAGGGTATCGGACAAACACATCATGGGACACAAGGAATCAGGGTATTGGACTCACACATCGTGGGACACAAAGAAACAGGGTATTGGACTCACACATCATGGGACACAAGGAAACAGGGTATGGGACTCTCACATCGTGGGACACAAGGAATCAGAGTATCAGACTCACACATCGTGGGACACAAGGAATCAGGGTATCAGACTCACACATCATGGGACACAAGGAATCAGGGTATCGGACTCACACATCGTGGGACACAAGGAATCAGGGGATCAGACTCACACAACGTAGGTCCCAGCAAGGCAAGGACTTTTTTCCTGATATATTATTTATCTTTCCTGTTTATAATCTGTTTTCTATTGTGTGTGTGTGTGTGTGTGTGTGTGTGTGTGTGTGTGTGTGTGTGTGTGTGTGTGTGTGTGTGCGTGGGTGAGTGCGTGCGTGCGTGCGTGCGTGTCGTTTTTTTTATTTTTTTTTATTCTACAGAACTTAAAATTACCTAGAAATTCAAACTAGGGTTGATCTTAATGTCCTACAAAGGCCATAAAAAAAACTCTTTATGTGTTTATTAGCAATGATTACACTGTCCCTGATAAAATTTGTTATAACCGAAACATTGAAAATGTGTGTTCTGATTTCACCGATTTGTTCTGATTTTTCCTAGGTTGTTTTATTTATTGTTTGTCAATTTTTAAAAATAAAATATATTTTTCATTAACGTACAAGTGGAGTTTGTGTTTCTGTGATTTCTATTCACCAGGCCTCACATTTTTATTTGTTAATGTATATTTGTTGTTTCTCCACAGAAACTCTATATACATATTTTGTTTCAGTTGCTATTGCCACACCTGCTCTAGTTAGATCTTTCTGATTTACAAATTATTGCGCTTATCCACATGTGGAAGAACAAAGAATGGCCACAAATACAAGGAAATGTAGAAGATTGCATCACAAATAAACCATGGTACGACTGGCCAGACAACCATGAAAATGATGACTGCCAACAGCTGATCGACATAGGCCTTCACAAGGGTTGATACACAGCTGAAAATACACAAACAGGCAAAAATTTCAATCCCATCAGATATCGTGTGCATCTCTACAATTGTTTAACATTAAAAGTAACAGACATCCAACCATGCAAAATATGCTATAATAGTCGCAATTAAAGTTAGCTGCATATCCTTTACAGGACCTCGCAGTCAACACCAGCATTTTTTTTTTTTTTTTTTTTTTTTTTTTTTTTTTTTGCTGTTTGTGATTAACTAGGCAAGTTTACGTTCAATAGTTTGCCACTGCTTTATGAATGACCAGCACTAATATCATTGTACGAATACCAGCATAAGGCGTTCTGCTTCCCACCTGCAGCTGTGTTTCAAACTTGGTAGTGGGATTACAAACTGCGTTCATAAGTCCTTCGCCACAGGACCAGCTGGTCACAATTAACAAGCTAACATTACGGAGACCACAGCAGATACAAACACAAAACTGATACAATAATAGAATTGCATCTGTCAAATACAGCAGACACAAACACAAAACTGATACAATAATAGAATTGCATCTGTCAAATACAGCAGACGCAAACACAAAAGTGATTCAATAATAGAATTGCATCTGTCAAATACAGCAGACGCAAACACAACACTGATACAATAATAGAATTGTATCTGTCAAATACAGCAGACACAAACACAAAACTGATACAATAATAGATTTTCATCTGTCAAATACAGAATACACAAACACAAAACTGATACAATAATAGAATTGCATCTGTCAAATACAGAACACACAAACACAAAACTGATACACTAATAGAATTGCATCTGTCAAATGACAGAACACACAAACACAAAACTGATACAATAATAGAATTGCATCTGTCAAATACAGAACACACAAACACAAAACTGATACAATAATAGAATTGCATCTGTCAAATGACAGAACACACAAACACAAAACTGATACAATAATAGAATTGCATCTGTCACATACAGAACACATAAACACAAAACTTATACAATAATAAAATTGCATCTCTCAAATACAGCAGACGCAAACACAAAACTGATACAATAATAGAATTGCATCTGTCAAATACAGCAGACACAAACACAAAACTGATACAATAATAGAATTGCATCTGTCAAATACAGCAGACACAAACACAAAACTGATACAATAATAGAATTGCATCTGTCAAATACAGCAGACACAAACACAAAACTGATACAATAATAGAATTGCATCTGTCAAATACAGCAGACACAAACACAAAACTGATACAATAATAGATTTGCATCTGTCAAATGACAGAGCACACAAACACAAAACTGATACAATAATAGAATTGCATCTGTCAAATACAGAACACACAAACACAAAACTGATACAATAATAGAATTGCATCTGTCAAATACAGAACACACAAACACAAAACTGATACAATAATAGAATTGCATTTGTCAAATGACAGAACACACAAACACAGAACTGATACAATAATGGAATTTTGTTTGTCAAATGACAGAAGACACAAACACAAAACTGATACAATAATAGAATTGCATCTGTCAAATGACAGAACACACAAACACAAAACTGATACAATAATAGAATTGCATCTGTCACATACAGAACACACAAACACAAAACTGATACAATAATAGAATTGCATCTGTCAAATACAGCAGACGCAAACACAAAACTGATACAATAATAGAATTGCATCTGTCAAATACAGCAGACACAAACACAAAACTGATACAATAATAGAATTGCATCTGTCAAATACAGCAGACGCAAACACAAAACTGATACAATAATAGAATTGCATCTGTCAAATACAGCAGACGCAATCACAAAACTGATACAATAATAGAAGTGCATCTGTCAAATGACAGAACACACAAACACAAAAGTGATATAATAATAGAATTGCATCTGTCAAATGACAGAACACACAAACACAAAACTGATACTATAATAGAATTGCATTTGTAAAATGACAGAACACACAAACACAAAAATGATACAATAAAAGAATTGCATTTGTCAAATGACAAAACACACAAACACAAAAATGATACAATAATAGAATTGCATCTGTCAAATGACAGAACACACAAACACAAAACTGATACTATAATAGAATTGCATTTGTCAAATGACAGAACACACAAACACAAAAATGATATAATAGCAGAAATGATTCTGTCAAATGACAGAACACACAAAAACAAAACTGATACAATAACAGAAATGTTTCTGTCAAATGACAGAACACACAGCATGTGTATTCGCAGATGAACACATTTCAATAACAAATTCATCATCAAGTGTTATACTACTGCTTTCATGCACATCTACAGATATGTCTTTGGTGTTTCCTATCAATTCTAGTGATGAGTTTCCTCCATGCCGCCATTCCAATCCATCCAGCAGCATTTCTCTCCATCTCATCTTGCCACAATGCATCTATTTGCAGATGACTGTACGGTGTACACAAACGCTGAAAACTGTATTTTACTGGAGTCGTCTTTACAACAAGAATTAAATAATGTAGTTAAGTGGAGCTATTCAAACCGTATGCAAATTAACATCACTAAAACAAAAGCAATGTTATTAACAACCAGACAAAGACTTCAAACTCTAAGCCCACACACATCACTTCAACTTCACATCGATAACATGCCAGTTGAAAGTGTAATTGAGCACAAAACATTAGGCCTAATCATTGATAGAAATCTAACCTTTAATTCCCATGTTCAAGCGCTCATTAAACAAACAGCGAAAAAAGTCTATCAACTCGCCAAGATTAAAAACTTCCTTGATGAGGACACAAGGAAACTATTCTATACTTCTCATATACAGATACACTTTGACTACTGCTCTACAATCTGGGACGGTTGTTCTAATTCAAACACCAAGCGACTTTACTCACTACCGAAACGGGCCATGAGTCTAATTTATAGCAAACATTTATCTGACAATCCTAGCCTGTATAAACGCCTACAGTTACTACCATTCCGCAAACGCCTGCTCTTCAATAAAGCTAAACTAATTCACAAAATCCTGCATTGGAATGCCCCAAATTACCTTTGGCCTTTGTTTAAATATAATGCTAGACACAGTAAACGTTTAAATATACTACACATTCGGAAGCCTAGGATTGACTTATACAAAACAAGCTTAACGTACTCTGCATCTCAGCTGTGGAACAATCTTCCACAAGAAATCAAAGACATCACCAATCCCTATTCATATAATCGCAAATTATTCGAACACTATCTCAATACGGATTACCTTCCCCCTTAATAATTGAGATAATAATAATAACAAAACCCTAGTATAACAGCCAATCACCTTTTTGTAGGCCAGTATATTCCACATGGCTAATAACAAGTGTCAGACCATTATCTAATATTACTGTGTCATGTAGTTTTGATGTTTGCATTTTGCCCATGCCTTTATAATGCATATCTTTTATATTGTTACTGTTCTTTGTTAGCCTTGAATGATGTGTGAACGAAATAATGTATGAAAGAGAGTGATAGAAGGGCAGAATGTTAGACGGGCCTGCGTGCCCAATTCTTAACCCTTTGAAAATAAAGTTTGTTCGTTCGTTCGTTCGTTCGTTCTACCCTGATCTTTCTGTCATCACCATGCCTCTGTTGTCATTACATGACCAGAGAACATTATTTGTCTAATTATATATATAATACAATGATCTACTTTAATAAGCCTTTTCCAGGCACTTGTAAGTTGCTCTGGCAGCCCAAATTATTTGCAACATACAACTCAGAAACCACATCTCAGTTGCCTCCAAGTTCTTCAATTCATTCACGTCCAAATTGTAAACATTAAGATTACTGAGAATGCTGGGTAATAACACTAAAAGTATCAAAATTAGCATGCTCAAATTACTAAACATTCAGCAGCACCCCACCCACCCACCCATCTTTTACTTTACTTTACTTTACTCACGACATACTAATATGGATTCCATTTTCTCTATCAGAATGTAGGAATGTTGACTGCAAAACAATATATTCCCTTAGTGAATTTAAACACAAAAACCACAAACAATATGTTGCACAATTTATTGCCTGGCATATTTCACTGCATCTCGTCCAGTGCATACTGCAGAGTTCGAACGATACCTGTGACTATGAGTTATAATTGTTTCAGCTGAAGTATTATTCATGTATTCACTAAGAATCTCAAAACTGAGAGGGAAGACCAGGAGAACTTTTAATCAGATAGCAGTGGGAACGATTAGTAGTATGACTCTTCGCTGGCTGTTGAACGAGGGGACTGAGCACGTATGGGAATGTCCTGAGTGCAGTGATGTCGGTTCTTAACTCAACTCAACTCATGTATTCACTTCATGTGATATATAACTTTACAGTATGCCCCTGACGAGATGCAGTGGAATATGCCAGAATAAATAGACTGTTTGTGACTTCTATGTTGACACCGCTGACTGCCCCCGAAGAGACACTGACTGTATGTTTCCCCCCTTTGTAATTATGCCTGCTACTTCACCAACTAATGCCAGTAGTCAATGTTGATTCATCAATCTGTCATGTGATATACATTTGTCCTTTCTCCTTCCTGAACTCCACAAAATTGGTGCTCTTAAGTCTGGACTCTCTCATCACCATGTATGAAAAGTGAAGTAATGGACACGTTTACATGTCCTGAGGTGTTTGGGGTCAATGCCGCTGGCCCCAATTTGTTATCGTCCAATCAGTACTCAAGGTCGATGTGGTCGATATCATGCCAGCTGCTTTTACTTTCCATGACATTTCCCAGTACCCATTTTAGACTGGGTCAATGTGGGTGCCTATATTAATTAGTAAACATCTGCCTCAATGGGGATTCCAAAATACAGTAGGTACGATCCACTCCGACTTCTCAGGTACTTGTAATTTACGTCCTCAAGTCAAGGACAGGAAGTGGGTTGAGCCCACTACCTCGGCATCAGAACACCGGATGTTTACGAACAAATGTCTTATCCATTCAGCCATGCTGACCTCTATAAGGGATATTATAAATTTAGATTATTAATTGATAATTTAATGAAGTTAGCAAAACTGTATAATACATGCCTCCACCGCTGATGCTTGTACAGCCAGACCCAGTCGAGGATCTCCCATACCTGGTATATGGCTGCTGTACCAATGACAATAATTGAGGTGATGAAATAGTGAGAGAACATTTGATACGCCAGCAACACCACCAGCCAATGTGGCAACACTGCTGCGTAGAAAATTAAGCTTCTCCACTGTGATTTGCTGAGGCCCTGTTCCTGTCAACAACCAAAACATCTAGATATAGAACAATGGGATATGTCATTTGCAGTCTTTCCCTTATAAAAAGGGAAACACAAAAGGTGACAGGACCAACCAAACACAGCTGGATATCTATTAAAAAGATCTGCAGCTGTTTTCTCTCTTCTTTTTTTTTTATGGGGGGGGGGGGGGCAAGATGACTGATTTCGTAACAGTTGACTTTAACCCATCTGGCTCGATCTCTTTCTGCAACACGTCAAGCAGCCTGCCAAGATCATCGCACATGGCTAAAACACTGTATCTCTGCAAGTTGGTAAGATGTAGTCCTTTTTTACAAGTGTGTATGATGTGGCTGTCTCCTGCATGCCTGTGTCTGCGTAATGTAGCTGTTTCTTGCATGTCCGTGTCATGTAGCAGTGTCTTGCATGTCTGTGTGATGTAGCAGTGTCTTGCATGTCTGTGTGATGTATGTAGCAGTTTCTTGCATGTCTGTGTGATTATGTAGCAGTTTCTTGCATGTTTGTGTGATGTAGCAGTGTCTTGCATGTCTGTGTGATGTAGCAGTGTCTTGCATGTCTGTGTGATGTAGCAGTGTCTTGCATGTCTGTGTGATGTAGCAGTGTCTTGCATGTCTGTGTGATGTAGCAGTGTCTTGCATGTCTGTGTGATGTAGCAGTGTCTTGCATGTCTGTGTGATGTAGCACTGTCTTGCATGTCTGTGTGATGTAGCAGTGTCTTGCATGACTGTGTGATGTAGCAGTGTCTTGCATGTCTGTGTGATGTAGCAGTGTCTTCATGTCTGTGTGATGTAGCAGTGTCTTGCATGTCGGTGTGATGTAGCAGTGTCTTGCATGTCTGTGTGACGTAGCAGTGTCTTGCATGTCTGTGTGATGTAGCAGTGTCTTGCATGTCTGTGTGACGTAGCAGTGTCTTGCATGTCTGTGTGATGTAGCAGTGTCTTGCATGTCTGTGTGATGTAGCAGTGTCTTGCATGTATGTGAGATGTAGCAGTGTCTTGCATGTATGTGTGATGTAGCAGTGTCTTGCATGTATGTGTGATGTAGCAGTGTCTTGCATGTCTGTGTGATGTAGCAGTGTCTTGCATGTCTGTGTGATGTAGCAGTGTCTTGCGTGTATGTGTGATGTAGCAGTGTCTTGCATGTTTGTGTGATGTAGCAGTGTCTTGTCTTGCGTGTATGTGTGATGTAGCAGTGTCTTGCATGTTTGTGTGATGTAGCAGTGTCTTGCATGTCCGTGTCATGTAGCAGTGTCTTGCATGTCTGTGTGATGTAGCAGTGTCTTGCATGTATGTGTGATGTAGCAGTCTCTTGCATGTATGTGTGATGTAGCAGTGTCTTGCATGTCTGTGTGATGTAGCAGTGTCTTGCATGTATGTGTGATGTAGCAGTGTCTTGCATGTTTGTGTGATGTAGCAGTGTCTTGCATGTCCGTGTCATGTAGCAGTGTCTTGCATGTCTGTGTGATTTAGCAGTGTCTTGCATGTATGTGTGATGTAGCAGTCTCTTGCATGTATGTGTGAATTAGCAGTGTCTTGCATGTCTGTGTGATGTAGCAGTGTCTTGCATGTCTGTGTGATGTAGCAGTGTCTTGCATGTCTGTGTGATGTAGCAGTGTCTTGCATGTATGTGAGATGTAGCAGTGTCTTGCATGTATGTGTGATGTAGCAGTGTCTTGCATGTATGTGTGATGTAGCAGTGTCTTGCATGTCTGTGTGATGTAGCAGTGTCTTGCATGTATGTGTTATGTAGCAGTGTCTTGCATGTTTGTGTGATGTAGCAGTGTCTTGCATGTCCGTGTCATGTAGCAGTGTCTTGCATGTCTGTGTGATGTAGCAGTGTCTTGCATGTCTGTGTGATGTATGTAGCAGTTTCTTGCATGTTTGTGTGATGTAGCATTGTGTCAACAACCTGATTTCATACAATCATGCGGTCCCTTCATTCACCCCTCGTAATCACAAACACATCGTTGGGTAAATGGACGATCAGGATTCACGTTTTATTATATATTACAAAGCTCGCTTTCCGAGCATACACATTTAAAATTCTTTACGCAAATACAATCTACTATCATTGGCAAAGTGTAACTATGCCCTCCTTAAACTATACACTGGCAAGGGAAAACATATATGTCCTGTCACACTGTCCGTCCCGGTCTGTCCGAATTCACCTGTCCAGTCCAGTTCCTCGTCCCCCTTTCTCGTGCCGTCCGTTGTGTGGCGTGCTGGATCACTTGCCACGTAGTTCAGTTGTCCAGTCCTCGTAGCCTACAGCTATACTAGAGTTCAGTCTGTTTACGGGTAATCCCGGTGCCTACGGTACTCTGTCCTATTTCGGGAATGAATCCCGGTATGTCCTAGTCATGTCCTAGCTAAGACACATGCGTGTCCTGTCTAGGTCTGGTCCTAACACTAGTTTGGAGTACTATCTCTTTCTACTGTCTTTCTCTGTCTATACTCTTGTACAGAGTCCCTATTATGTCCTGTCTTTGTCCTTTACTTTCCTCCGTCCTTGTCCTACTTGTATCTATGTCTATCCTACTTCTATCTATGTCTACTCTACTTCTATCTCTGTCTCTCCCAGCATCTTGACACGCTCCCGTCCCCCGTCGCATTGCGTCACCAACTTTACCTCTTGGGTGTGGCGCAATCTTTCGTAACATTTAAAAGTTAGTTGGGTCTAATTTTGTCAAGTGCTGGTAGGGTTAAGTCCTCATGTCTTGGGTATAATCACTAACTTCTGACTGTCTGATGTCACATTGTCGTATTTATCCACTGGCTTATTATTCAGTGTAGCACAACTGTACTGTTGGCTAGATACTCATCTCCATTACACATATGAGAGCTGTAACGACCCGAAGCCCATTGCCTTTACGGCCTGCTTCTCAAAATGGCGATTAACCGACATCCCGTTCAGATTGCACTTTTTACGGTACAATACATGAATATAAATTCATGCTCCCGTGTAATATTTCTCCAACTTTATTACTTGATGTGTGTGTGCTGATGTTCACCTCTCTAACTTCCGTTTGTGGTAAAATATTCAAATGTTTACTAGAGTATCAGTTAATCGGTGATGTGCCCTGTTCATGGGTTATCCCCCCTTCCATTTAATAGCTGTGTGCATTTTTATCTGTAAGTATATCTGGTTGTTTGTATGTTTAGTTAAGTTTAATGTATGTTTAAATCAGAAACATAGGTGGATGTATCTAATTTACTGAATGTTGTTTTTTAAGCGTCGTAGATTGGTTTATGCCGTCACGAATTGATGCGTTAGCATAATTTGTGACTGCCCTGCCGATCTAGGAAACTTAAAAATGTGGCTATACCTATAATAGAATAGTGGCAACTACACACAGAAATGACAGAAGCACATGTGTTACATTCAAGACGCAGACAAATTATAAAAACGCTTGGGCACGGAAAAAATTCGCCCGCTGTTCACTCGCCTTGTATTTAATTCATGCATTCTGTCCTTGCTCTCGTCTTTCTCACTCACAATTGTTCTGATATGTTAAAAAGTTATGTTATGTCATTACATTATTATCACGTTATAATGACACAGGGAAATAATCTTGGGAAATGAAAATAAAATACAATAAAATAATGAAAAATACATTAAAATGAAAAAATAAAATATAGTGCAAAATAAATAGTACAATAATGTTTTGGCTCAGTTTTTCGGTAAGCTTTTGAGCCGCTTAATAGTGCGAAAAAAATGCAATGTATCTATCTATACAATATCAACACGTTAAGTGGGTTATTTGCCCTTATTGTAAGTATACTAACTAATATTTAATTAAACTATAATTTCGTGTGCTGAGATTTGCTGACTAAGGAAAGATAATCTATCTAATTAACTGAAATGGATTAAAATGTGTTGGTTCCCTTAATTCAATTATAAATCTAGATGGTACAAAAAATTTTAATGATGTTATATTTCTAACTAATTTATGTTCAATAACTAGGATTTTCTAACTATACTAAACTAATGTATGGAACGCTAGTCTCTTAGGAGACTGCTAAGATGCAATAAATCTCAGTTACATAATTTTAAAACTAGTTATAAGTGTATTTAGTTGGGAAATGGGAAAGGTGCATTTAATCTACAAAAACTAAAGTTGTCGTGTTCCTTTCAACTAACTACATATACCAAAAAATATTATATTCTATGCAACTGCAATAAAATTATCTATAATACATGACAATTACATACATTTATCTTTATATCATATTTATATACATGATCATATATACATTCATATCTATCACACTAATTAACTAAGTTAAACCAGGCGCACTGAAGATGTCGCATTCTTTCCTTTTGGAATCTATGTAACAAGTTCTTATATATACAGTTCGCTGTTCCACGCGATGTTCCTGGAATCTATTCATGATGTGTCCATAATATAGTGGATTACAATTCCTTGACTCAATGTAAATAGTGATGGCATGAGTGTCTTATAATGTAAGATCTGTGTGATCGATTTCTGGTAACATTGTCACAGACGAAGTTGTGTCGACTTCTGGTAACATTGTCACAGACGAAAATGGAGTTGTGTCGTCTTTCATTGGCAATTCAGGTACATCACAGTTTGTATGCCTACTTAACATGTCAGCCAGTATGTTACTTTTGCCGCTGATGTGCCTGACAGTAAACGAGTAATTTTGAAGTTCCAGGGACCATCTGTGTATTCTATTGTTTTTGTGGACCCCTGTCTCCATGACAGTGAGCGGGGAGTTGTCAGTCTCAATGACAAAGTGTGTCCCTGCCATAAATCGGTGCAGTTTATATGGACACAGTACACTATTGCGAAAGCTTCCAATTCAGAAATCCCATATTTGGCCTCCGTAGGAGTAATTTTACGACTTACATACATTACTGGATGAAGAATGTCGTTGTATTTCTGGCCCAATACGCCTGCTATCGATACTGTGCTGGCATCAGTCCTAAGAAAATATTGTAAATGAGGGTTAGGCAAACGGAGTATTGGGACATTGCTAAAAAAAAAAATATTTCAGTTTTGATAAAGCATCAATTAGAATGGCATCTTTCACATCAATCTTTACATTATTTTTCAATAAATTAGAAAAAAACACTGGTAATTTCCGCTAGATTGGGAATAAACTTATTATAATAATTCACCAATCCGAGCAAAATTCTCACTTGTTTCTTGGTAACTGGCATAGTGAGATTTAGAATTTTTGTGACAATTTTGCTATCGGTTTCCAAATGGCCTTTTGATATAGTATGGCCTAGGAAGTTGATTTTCTCCAAACCCAGTTCTACTTTGGTGGGTTTTACTGTAAGTCCAAATATTCTTCAATATTTCAAATATTATATTATATTTATATTATATTATATAAATAATATATTTCAAATATTCGGTACTACCTGGTTTCTGTTAGCGCCGAACGTTGGGCGGCGCTTACCAAACCCGACACCCCACATTGTGCCAACGGCTTCGGGCGGAAGAGCACAATTGGGAGGGTACAAGCCTTACCCTGGTGCGAGGAAATGCAAGCTAAAGACAAAATTGTCATGGCAGGGCAGACCAGGCCCTAAGCCTTGGTTGGCGACTGGTCTAGGATCGAAGCTCAGAGAGGCGGACAGTTAGAGCATTGCTTTGCTGATCCGGCAGCTTCTGCAGCTTGTCTTGTTCCAGATGTAGGGGTGTTACCTTTCCTCTGGAGTGAACAAGGCAGGCCGAGAGAGGGATCATGCTGCATGGGCAACACATGATCTCTATATTTTAGCCCAGGCTTTGTGCTATGGAGAGGCAATAACTCCATCCCTGGTCTTAACTGGTCTCGGAATCAAAGCGAGAGGCAACTGTTACAGGTTATAAGTCTTTGTCAGTTGGATACAGGCATTGATAATGCACATTGGGAGCAAGTCGCCGCTGAACGTGTTGCATGGAGGGCAAATATCAGAAATGTAATAAAGTCAAAGGAGAAAATTATTGCAGAAAAGTCACACACCAAGCGTTTGAGACGTAAGATGGTGCATGATGGTGGAAATGACCACGTGTTCACATGCACCCACTGTGAACGGACATTTACAGCGCAAATTGGCCTTATCAGTCACACTCGCTACCACTATAGTTAAAAGTTATTATGCCTTTTTAGAGCTCAAACTATCGTCTTTCAAGACGGCAAGGTGCCAATGGATGGATGGAAATATTCTTATCCTTTCGAAGACTTGTCTAAGTTTTTGCAAGTGTTTTGTCCAGTCTGTTGTATGCACACATCTGTTATTTATCAGTGTTGGTTTTATCTGTATGCTGTCCCTTGTTGTAGTCAATTCTATTGTTGGTTCTGGTTGTTCTATATTGTCGTTTTCTGTTTGATTCCCTATTATGATTGCGCTGAGTGCGTTTTCTGTCTGATTGCTGGGTGTCTTTGCATCGTGTTTCTCTTCTATTATATTAATGTCTGGTGTGGTTGCATTGTGTTTGTCTCTTGTCAGATGAATTGGTGTAGTTGCATTGTGTTCGTCTTCTGTCTGATGTTCTTGTTTAGAGGCCAATGTTGCTGTCAAGTGGTTAAACTTCTTTTCTGAGTGGTGATATAAGATACATGATGGAGACATATAATTAATATCTCTAACAAATTTCTGCCAGTCAAACTGAGCTAATGTTCTGGCTCTGGTATAGTTATATCGTAATTGATTAGCAAAGAACGAATCTTTTGAGATTCGTGAAAGTACATGTCGTTGTTCGACTTGTGGTAATGTTTGCTGATATTTATGGTTGTCTCTCTTGCTATTTGTCATGAGACTATCTTTGTGTGCCTGAAAATAACCTGACGTGTTTTCTGTCATGTTTGGGTTTATACCTTTTTCACAAGATGAGGTAAATACAATAGCGCGTTGTTCCTTTATGGAGTTTTCTTTACTGGTGATAGTTACTTTACCACTTGGTGTTTTAAGGTGTAACCTTATTCTTGCAGGCCATCTTGCTGTTTTTGTGTTTCTGACCTGACTACCGCATTAGCCTTGTAGGTTTCTCTCCAGGCTAATATTTCTTTGGCGGTACAGTGTATTAACTGTGGTAAGCACCCAATTATCAAATCCGTACACGGATTATCTAAGATGGCGCACGTAAATGTGCCGGACAGGAATTGAGTATCTATACGGGCTTTTGCTAATGGGTATTTTTCAATGTTACCCGAGAATGTACGGCACTTTACAGAGCCGCTCGTATAATCTTCTGGCTTGTCCAATTCCTTCCTCAGGCTAATAAGAGTACTACCGCTATCTACTAAACACTGACAAGGTTTGTTGTTAACCATTCCATCATGAAATACTAGTTTGCCTCTGGAGGCTGTTACTGCGGTTGCATTCTCTGTAGAGCATGGCACTGTGTGCCCGCATTTTAGCACACCGTCTTCATGAAATTGATGGCATATAACACAATTATCAAATTTCAATACATCAATAGCTGCTACAACATTATCAGTGTATGGTAAAACTTCCTCACTTTCACTTTCATGCTTACTTTGACTCCCAGAAGAGGTATCGTCAAGTATAGCATTACTGGCTCTCAATTTCTGACGTCCAAGACACATCGAGCTATAATGTCCATAAGAACGACAAAAGAAGCATTTAACTGCACGTCTATACGTGTTTCTCTTGCTCTCTTGCTTCTTTCCCATCATCTCTAAGTGAGACGGATATCCCGGGTTCTTATCGCACATCGAAAATTGTTCGTGAACCAAACGACAGTATGGGCATTGAGGTGGCTTAGATTTAGGTTTATCCCTCATCTGAAATGGTTTCTGAGGTTTACTTTTTGCAAATGATACTATTTCAGACTCTTCCATAGATGTTTTAAAGATGTCTCGATTGGAAGAAAAATATACGGACCTCCGTTTTTCTAACTGTTCTATTGACTCAATATCGGCTTGCTGCAGAAACTTTGCAAAGGGAGATGGTAAAGTGGAGATGACTTTGTCCATTATCATTAAATGTTTAAGTTTATCAAAGCTTTTGTCTACCTTTGCTGCGGCTAGCCATCTGTTGAATATACTCTGTACGTTAGAAACATAGTCAATGAACGTTTCAGTTGGTTTAGGTTTTAATTTGGAGTATTGAATTTGATACCCTGAGGCGTCTAGTAAAAAATGTTGCATAATGCGTTGTTTAATGTAGTCATAATTATTTCTAAGCTCTTGGGGGATAGATTCTATCACTTTTAAAGGCTTCCCCGAGAGGTTCTTCATATAGACCATCGCCCAGTGTTCTCGTGGCACCTCCTGGAATTTAAACTGGAATTCCACATTCTCAGTCCATGCAGATATGGAATCGCCTTGACAATACAGTTTCACCAGGCCTTTGTATTTGTTAAACTTATTCTCCTCTTCTTTACTTTTTAACTTGGTGGTGGCAATCTGTACGTGAGATTCAATCTCCAATTCCTTCATCTTCAACTGCGTTTGAGATTCAATCTCCAGTTGTTTTTCTTTATTTCTAATTCTTTTAATTTAGTGGCCTCAGCCAATCCTTTTATTTTGGTGGCGTCAGCTATTTCTTTTAATTTAGTGGCCTCAGCCAATTCATTTATTTTGGTGGCGTCAGCTATTTCTTTTAATTTAGTGGCCTCAGCCAATTCAGCAAGATCTTTCTGATGCTGGCGTTCCTGTGCTCGCTCATCTCTTTCAGCATCTTTCAATTCTTTAAATTTATCATTTGCCCATTTCTATAATTTCTCACCTGTATATCTGAGGTCTTTACCTGCCTGTATACACTCACCTAATGTTGACATTTTGCTAATATTATAAACACACTCACATATATACTGGAATCAACAATAAATTTTATAGAATGTTATTAATTATATACAGCACTCAAATTGAGATGCCATTCTAATCTGTTTATCAAAACTATATGTATACTTATCTGCAAAAACGGGAACTTTCTTGGGCCTATAAGACGTTCTTCTGAATTTCAGGTTGAACTGATGTTCTAATTACGCCTGCTCTGCATTCTGTTATATAGAGCAGCAAAAGTTACCATTTTGAAATTACAGTAAATACAAGTTATTATCACACTCAAACAATTTATGTGTAATGATTCGCTCCGACAGAATGCTGAAATGCGAAATTATTTAATTTATATATGTCTGTAGTTTGTCGTGTCAATGTCGTCGTGTCTTCACCTCTGTTCGACCTCACCTGAAACGTCTTTGTGAAACATGTTCATATTCATTCTTTTACAATTATCACAATTTTCACACATGAACTTATCTCTCAATTCTCTAAACACAATTTGCCGTAATTTTAGAAATCAACTTTCTGATCTTATTTTTCAATAGATTGAATCCAATTCGATACACATTTCGTATTTTCAATGAACACTGCTGTACACCATCTCGGTCATTCCATCCTGTGTAGGTTTGTGAACACTACTTCGGTTTCAATTTTACGTGGGTTTAAAGATTAGTTCTTAAAACCACTACGAACATTCACTTTTTTTTGTAGGTTCAAGGCCCACTTCTGTACACCACCTTGGTTCCGCCTGTCAACAACCTGATTTCATACAATCATGCGATCCCTTCATTCACCCCTCGTAATCACAAACACATCGTTGGGTAAATGGACGATCAGGATTCACTTTTTATTATATATTACAAAGCTCGCTTTCCGAGCATACACATTTAACATTCGTTACGCAAATACAATCTACTATCATTGGCTAAGTGTAACTATGCCCTCCTTTAACTATACACTGGCAAGGGAAAACACATATGTCCTGTCACACCGACTTTCCGTCCCGGTCTGTCCGAATTCACCTGTCCAGTCCAGTTCCTCGTCCCCCTTTCTCATGCCGTCCGTTGTGTGGCGTGCTGGATCACTTGCCACGTAGTTCAGTTGTCCAGTCCTCGTAGCCTACAGCTATACTAGAGTTCAGTCTGTTTACGGGTAATCTCCGTGCCTACGGTACTCTGTCCTATTTCGGAAATGAATCCCGGTACTTCCTAGTCATGTCCTAGCTATGACACATGCGTGTCCTGTCTAGGTCTGGTCGTAACACTAGTTTGGAGTACTATCTCCTTCTACTGTCTTTCTCTGTCTATACTCTTGTACAGAGTCCCTATTATGTCCTGTCTTTGTCCTTTACTTTCCTCCGTCCTTGTCCTACTTGTATCTATGTCTATCTTACTTCTATCTATGTCTATTATACTTCAATCTCTGTCTCTTCCAGCATCTTGACAATTGTCTTGAATGTTTGTGTGATGTAGCAGTGTCTTGCATGTCTGTGTGATGTAGCAGTGTCTTGCATGTCTGTGTGATGTAGCAGTGTCTTGCATGTTTGTGTGATGTAGCAGTGTCTTGCATGTCTGTGTGATGTAGCAGTGTCTTGCATGTTTGTGTGATGTAGCAGTGCCTTGCATGTCTGTGTGATGTATGTAGCAGTTTCTTGAATGTTTGTGTCATGTAGCAGTGTTTTGCATGTTTGTATGATGCAGACGTGTCTTGCAGTCTGTGTGATGTAGCAGTGTCTTGCATGTTTGTGTCAGGTAGCAGTTTCTTGCATGTCTGTGTGATGTAGCAGTGTCTTGCATGTCTGTGTCATGTAGCAGTGTCTTGCATGTCTGTGCAATTTAGCAGTGTCTTGTATGTTTGTGTGATGTAGCAGTGTCTTGTATGTGTGTGTGATGTAAAAGTGTCTTGCATGTCTGTGTTATGTAGCAGTGTCTTGCATGTCTGTGCGATGTAACAGTGTCTTACATGTCTGTGCAATGTAGCAGTGTCTTTATGTTTGTGTGATGTAGAAGTGTCTTGCATGTCTGGGACATGTAGCAGAGTTTTGCATGTCTGTGCGATGTAGCAGTTACATGTCTGTGTGATGTAACAGTGTCTTACATGTCTGTGTCATGTAGCAGTGTCTTGCATGTCTGTGTGATGTAACAGTGTCTTGAATGTCTGTGCGATGTAGCAGTTACATGTCTGTGTGATGTAGCAGTGTCTTGCATGTCTGTGCAATGTAGCAGTGCCTTGTATGATTGTGTGATGTAGAAGTGTCTTGCATGTCTGTGTCATGTAGCAGTGTCTTGCATATCTGTGTGATGTATGTAGCAGATACATGTCTGTGCAATGTAAGTGTCTTGCATGTCTGTGTGATGTAGCAGTGTCTTACATACCTGTGTCATGTAGCAGTGTCTTGCATGTCTGTGTGATGCAGCAGTGTCTTGCATGTCTGTGTGATGTAGCAGTGTCTTGCATGTTTGTGCGATGTAACAGTGTCTTACATGTATGTGCAATGTAGCAGTGTCTTGTATGTCTATGTGATGTCGAAGTGTCTTGCATGTCTGTGTCATGTAACAATGTCTTGCATGTCTGTGCGATGTAGCAGTTACATGTCTGTGTCATGAAACAGTGTCTTACATGTCTGTGTGATGTAGCAATGTCTTGCATGCCTGCGTGATGTAACAGTGTCTTGCATGTCTGTGCTATGTAGCAGTTACATGTCTGTGTGATGTAGCAGTGTCTTGCATGTCTGTGCAATGTAGCAGTGTCTTGTATATTTGTGTGATGTAGAAGTGTCTTGCATGTCTGTGTCATGAAGCAGTGTCTTGCATATCTGTGCGATGCAACAGTGTCTTACATGTCTGTGTCGTGTAGCAGTGTCCTGCATTTCTGTGCGATGTAGCAGTTACATCTCTGTGTGATGTAACAGTGTCTTACATGTCTGTGTGATGTAGCAGTGTCTTGCATGTCTGTGCGATGTAGCAATTACATGTATGTGCAATGTAACAGTGTCTTGCATGTCTGTGTGATGTAGCAGTGTCTTGCATGTCTGTGTGATATAACAGTGTCTTACATGTCTATGTGATTTAGCAGTGTCTTGCATGTCTGTGTGATGTAGCAGTTACATGTCTGTGCAATGTAACAGTGTCTTGCATGTCGTCTGTGTGATGTAGCAGTGTCGTGCATGTCTGTGTGATGTAACAGTGTCTTACATGTCTGTGTGATGTAACAGTGTCTTACATGTCTGTGTGATGTAGCAGTGTCTTGTATGTCTGTGCGATGTAGCAGTTACATGTCTGTGCAATGTAACAGTGTCTTGCATGTCTGTGTGATGTATGTAGCAGTTACATGTCTGTGCAATATAACAGTGTCTTGCATGTCTATGTGATATAACAGTGTCGTACATGTCTGTGTGATGTACCAGTGTCTTGCATGTCTGTGTGATGTAACAGTGTCTTTCATGTCTGTCTGATGTAGCAGTGTCTTGCATGTCTGTGCGATGTAGCAGTTACATGTCTGTACAATGTAGCAGTGTCTTGCATGTCTGTGCGATGTAGCAGTTACATGTCTGTGCAATGTAGCAGTGTCTTGCATGTCTGTGCGATGTAACAGTGTCTTACATGTCTGTGCAATGTAGCAGTGTCTTGTATGTTTGTGTGATGTAGAAGTGTCTTGCATGTCTGTGTCATGTAGCAGTTTCTTGCATGTCTGTGCGATGCAACAGTGTCTTGCATGTATGTGCAATGTAGCAATTTCTTGTATGTTTGTGTGATGTAGAAGTGTCTTGCATGTCTGTGTCATGTAGCAGTGTCTTGCATGTCTGTGTGATGTTTGTATCAGTTACATGTCTGTGCAATGTAACAGTGTCTTGCATGTCTGTGTGATGTAGCAGTGTCTTACATGTCTGTGTCATGTAGCAGTGTCTTGCATGTCTGTGTGATGCAGCAGTGTCTTGCATGTATGTGTGATGTAGCAGTGTCTTGTATGTCTGTGCGATGTAACAGTGTCTTACATGTCTGTGCAATGTAGCAGTGTCTTGCATGTCTGTGTGATGTAGAAGTGTCTTACATGTCTGTGTCATTTAGCAGTGTCTTGCATGTCTGTGTGATGTAGCAGTGTCTTACATGTCTGTGTGATGTAGCAGTGTCTTGCATGTCTGTGTCATGTAGCAGTGTCTTGCATGTCTGTGTGATGTAGCAGTGTCTTGCATGTCTGTGTCATGTAGCAGTGTCTTGCATGTCTGTGTGATGTAACAGTGTTTTGAATGCCTGTGTGATGTAACAGAGAAGTGCGTGGGCATTTACAGCCCGTTCATGGGGCCGAACCGTTCAAATATCCAGTAGTGCCCACTCTATGACCACGAGCAGCATGACGATGGAGATGATGGCAGTTACACAGGCTTTCATACGGCTGGAATCACAGCATTATACCAACGTGTGTGTACTAAGTGATTCAATGAGCATGATTCAGAAGGTCGAAGCTGGATCTGTACGTAGACAGTGGATTGAGTCGCGGCGGAAGTCTGTTGTCCGTAAAGTCACCTCCATCTTCGTCCCGGGACATGCGAGAATCTAGGGAAATGAACGAGCTGATAAACTGGCTGGCTCTGCACCCCCTGTAGATGGCCAGCCCATGGATCGTGTCGATGTTATTAAAGATATGGCGAGGACAAAGGACTTTGACGTCAGTGAATCCACATCGCTGTCCAGTATGAAAGACTTGGGAGTAAGAATCGGCATGGCCAGACGCGAGAGGTACATAGGGAAAACGAGGTGCCTCGTCAACCAACACAGAACTGGCACTATTAGCCACCGGACGCTGATGCATATGCTGGGGGGGGGGGGGGGATCTGAGCACCTATGGACCTGTCCAGAGTGCAATGAAGATACCAAAACTGATAACTGATAACTGAACTGATGTAGCAGTGTTTTGAATGTCTGTGTGATGTAGCAGTGTTTTGAATGTCTGTGTGATGTAGCAGTGTTTTGAATGTCTGTGTGATGTAGCAGTGTCTTGCATGTGTCATAGTCTTGCTCGTATCTAGATAACTAAACTTGGGTTCATACAGACAACAATAAATCTGTTCGTTATGAGATCGAATATTTATTGTATTTACATATACAGTATGCGTTGGCGCAGTGGGTAAACAGACCCGCGCTATATTACATCTGTCAAATAGGAAACATCACACACATAAGTATCATTTAACAGTCTAGCAAACTATCTAGCCTATGTCTATATATCTATTGATATCTATAGAGTCCCTCAAAGGCAGGCCCTGTTGCCTCTCTCAAGTCCATCCGTCCTCTGCCGGTCTCCGCGTGTCCTAACTCGACACGGGCGGTAACTCTGTCCGAGTTCCTCGTGGACCCCGCATTAGGCGGGCCACATCAGTGTCCACGGAATCATGGACTTGGTGACCATCTCTATCTAGAAGGTTCTAGATTACTTGGGTCCTGCTCGACTCAATGGTTTCCCTTGGGCTGGAATTGCAGCCCTTTACTAGATATGCACGTGAGGCGGTGACAGGATTCCCCCCTCCCCCGTGACATGATTTGTTGTTGGGAATTAGATCCGTTCTAATTCTGTCACCGACTCACCTACAGTTGGTGTTGTAGTTTGGTGGATAGTAACCTGGCAACCTACCTATTAGCACTAAAAACTCATGTATTCTACCATACAACACTTGTCTGATTTGGTGCAGAGATCCCTGTCTCTCGTGTGCTTAAATATGCTTATCAGACCGAAGTTACGTGGCATTTTAGTAGTTGTATTTACAACTTGCCCTTCTCATAGTACCCAAAATGGTACCCAGACAAATAACCCCTATATAATAGAGGGTTAACAAGACCGAAGTCTTGGCTAAATAAGTACACCTTCAAATCTTGATCTGTGTGTGTATTTCTATACACTTTTACTCCCGTATGTTATCTAATGCTAAATATGTAGTTACCTTGTTATTTTATCCCTCTCATACTACAAGTGTCCCTGTTGGCTTGTTAGTGTGCTTTGACTAATTAGTTGATGTTTATAATAAAGTGACTGTATTTTAATTTGATAGTGTTGAGTTTTAAGGTTTGTGTACTGTGTGTACTGAATGTGTGGCGTATTTCCAAGCGTCACGAGTTGGGATAACCTCAATCATGAACTACTGCACTGTGTGCAATACATGAACAGGTATTCCAAGTAGTGGTGCTTAGATGTATCCTAACTGCTAAGCTAAGTATATTAACTCAGTATTAAACTAAGTACTACACATGTATTCACAAATTAGACAAGTCATACAATTTACATGAAAGACGCAGACAAATTAAAATAAATACGGTTTGCGTACAATTTGTCCGCCAAGTGTATCGTTCTCTCATTTAATCCATTCACACAGTCATTCACTCATTTTTCATTAAAAATAGTATTTGGTTAAAATATATAATTAAAGTTGAGGTAAGTGTTATTGCCCTTAGAAAAAATGGGCCAGGCGATATTTGCCCTTTAAGAAAATACGTACTTCTTGTACGATGACTCACAAATGGGTTATAATTTAAATAGAGACAATTGTATAGGACGGTTCTTTAGCTTAGGAATGGTACCGCCTGTAATATTAATGTCGAATATGTATAAATTACAGGTGAATACAATTTATATACAACAATAATGGAAATATAATACATATTTAATCTTAAACTAATTAATTAATTAAATCCCAAGATGATGTGCGCGTCGTTCTCCTGTCGCTAGCGTGTTATGCCATGAATGGTAAAGCTAATATGGCTGTCTCTTGAGTGTCGTAGTCGATGGGGTTCTGTTTCGGCTGTTTGTAAAGTTACGTAGTAACAGCAAGTATGGCATGTTCTTAATGTCCTATATAACGAGTTCTTCCAGAATTCGGAGTTAGTTCGTTGGTTGATCTTATTGGTTGACACAAACACAGTTACTGTTTCTTGCTGGAAGTGTTCTAGCGCTTAGGCACTTGATGGTATAGTTCTCAAAGTAACTTATCATGTTCTTGGGTGTCGTAATTCAACTAATCACTGAGAGTACTCTAGCAGGTGTAGAGTTCCACTGTAATATGCAACCGACTAAAAGTATCACAGTTTATAGTATGGCTAATGGTCGATGTGATCAGAGTCATTCTACTGGCGCATTCACCTGCCGTGACAAAAGGTCAGCCACAATGTTGTCGGTGCCTCTGATGTGGCGGATTTCGAAGTCGAAATCTTGAAGTAGAAGACACCATCTTTGTAGCCGATGGTTTTTAGGCGACCCCTGGTTAAGGACTAATAATGGCGAACTGTCAGTGAGGACCACAAAGTGACTCCCTAAGAGGAACTTCGATAATCTCAATATACAAAACACTAGGCTTAGACACTCCAATTCAACTGTGGCATACCGAGTCTCAGCCTTCTTTAGTTTGCGGCTTACATAGAGAATTGGGTGTTTTATGCCATCCATTTCCTGCATCAAGCATCCTCCTATTGCGATAGCGCTCGCATCTGTGGTCAAAATAAAGGGTAAATTAATGTTGGGTAATCGTAAGACTGGTGGATTAGAAAAAATATGTTTCAATTTACACATTGCATCATCTAAGCTGGTACTTTTACAAATTTTTAATGGATGATTTTTAGTTAACATTTCAGAAAAAACTGAGGTTAATTCTGCCCAATGTGGAATAAATTTCGAATAATAGTTAATCAGACCTAGTAAACTTCTAACTTGCTTCTTTGTGGTAGGTACTTCTAGCTTAAGGATCTTAGAAACAATTTTATCATCAGTCAACAATTTTCCTTCAGAAATTCTATGACCAAGGAAGTCTATTTGTGTATAGCCTATTTCAACCTTGGAAGGTTTGATAGTAAGTCCAAAAAGAGAGATTTGGTGGAAGACTTGTTTAAGGGTGAGTAAGTGAGAAGTCATATCAGAAGAATGGATGCATATATCATCAATATAAGCAACTACGTCATTAATTCCGTGTAATAACAATCTTGTTAGTCTTACAAATGTGGCCGGTGCGTTCTTGAGCCCAAACGGAAGATATAGCCATTCGTATAAGCCAAGAGGTGTTGCGAATGCTGTTATATGTCTACAAGAAGGGTGTAATGGAACTTGCCAATATCCTTTAGCTAAATCGGTCTTAGAAAATAAGGATGATTGAGCCATATTTAAGATAAGATCCTCACAGCTGTTCATTGGCTCTGCATCTGTTGTTGTTCTTGTATTTAATACTCGATAGTCAATGCACAAACGAATTGTCTGGTCCTTTTTCTTCACCAGAACAATCGGTGACGAATATTGAGACATTGATTTTTGAATAATGCCATTTTTCTCTAAGTCTAAAATTTCTTTATCTAAATTAGATCTGTAATGGAGAGGAATAGAATATGGTCTACATTTGACCGGTCTCAGATCTGTCAGCACAATTGAATGTGTTATTTTATCAGTGCGTCCAGGTTTGTTAGAAAAGATAGATTTATATACGTCGAGGATAGTCAAAATGTCTTGTCGCTGTTGTTGTGTCAAAGTGTCAGAGATATGTATGTCATTTATACTTCCGTCGTCAGTCATGATTGGTACAGGGATTTCAGTGTTGTCCACGTCTGTCTGATTTACCACAGATGCCACTGTTTGTAAATTGTCTTCAATGTCATTGTCGTCGTCGTCGAGATCAATCGTTGTCAATATGTCGTCAAATTTGTCGTCGATGTCGATATCACAGATTGTCGGTAATGTCCATATGTCTTCGTCGTTTTCGTTGTCGTAAGAGTGTGTCGTTAACGATGCTTCGTTTGTCGAGGTGTCATTTCGTTGAGAAATTGTCGTTTCGTGTCCGTCACCAGTTCGTTGAGTCAGTTCATTTGTCTCATTGTCCTGTCTAACATAATATGGTTTCAACATATTTATATGGAATATTTTCAGTTTTCCATTTAAAGAGATTTCGTAATCTACTTCTGAAATTCTTCTAATGATCTTAAAAGGTCCTTGCCAGGAGGTTGACAGTAAATCTCTTTTGTCAGGTAGTAAGAGTAAAATATCCTGACCTGGATGTAGGACAATGGTTTTTGCACTTCTATTGGCGTACTGCCTGTATTTAAAACCTTTCTCCTGTAGTGATGTTCTGGCCAATATACACGAACGTATGATTTTGTCTCTGGTATCAGTGACCAAATCATAGGTGGAAATGGGAAGTTGGCTATCTACAGGTTGTGAGATGATCTCTTTATAAATGGTGAGAGGTCCTCTTGGGTTCGCTCCATACATCAATTCGAAGGGAGAGAACCCTGTACTTGATTGAGGGACTTCTCTGTATGCGAACAGCACCGTTGGGAGAAGTATGTCCCAATCGGCTGGATTTTCAGCTGTCACTTTAGATAGCATATGTTTCAGGTCCCCATTCAGCTTTTCGCAGATACCGTTTGCGGCCGGTCGATAGGGACTGGTGAAACACTGCTTGATGCCTAGTAACTTAGTTACTGATTGGGTGGCATTAGATATGAACTGGGTACCTCTATCTGAAATGATTTTCTCCGGGAAGCCAAAACGGGAGAAAATATTTAGTAATATGTCCATCACATCCTTAGAGGAGATAGACCTTAATGGCAACATTTCGGGCCACCTTGTACATAAATCCACGAGAGTAAAAATGTACCTATTTCCCTTATTCGATATGTGATTCAACGGACCTACTAGGTCAACTGCCACGATTTGGAAAGGCCTCGAGGCAGTTGTCGTTGATTGGACTTCTGCTGTAGGGTTTTTTCCCTTTTTCCCCAGTCTTTGACATACATCACAAGCTCTACAGAAAGTTTTTATATGTTGGCAAAACTTTGGCCAATAAAATTGGGTGAGGACTCTAGCCCTGGTCTTTTCATACCCCATGTGACCTCCAAAAGGGGAGTCATGGGCTAATTTTAGCACTTTGTCTCGGTGTGCTTGTGGTAGTACTATTTGCTGTGTCGTGGTCTGGTTTGTTGTGTAAAATCTAGTTAAGATGTTGTTCTGTAGCCTAAATGTCCACGATGCGTTCTTTGTTAATTTCGGCTTAAGGCCTACTAACTTAAAGTATGGTGCTAGTGTAGGGTCATTTTTCTGTTCATTTCCAAAATTGATGTTAGTTGAGTTTGGCGCTACTATTTCTAATGATTCCTGTAGTTGGTCGGTGTTGGTTTTGTGGGTTGTCTGTCGTGTTATTGCGTTTGTGTGTTGCGTGTCTTGTTGCACATTTACAGGTTCGGTATTTGGTAGTTTGGTCGCATCCTCAATTCGAGGTTTTAATTCGGTCGTATCGTTTCTTGATTCGACCGCCCCTGCATTGTACACCTCGGTCAATTCTTCCTGAATTACCTCAGTGGTTGTCTCCCTTGGTATTTTGGCAGTTTGAGACAAGCAAGAATGGTGTTTCTCTTTTGTGTTGCTATTTCTGTGTTGGATACCGTGTTTTTGCTCCCACCTTTTTATTTCTGTTTCAGAGCATGGATGTATGTTGGGTAAATTACCAAGTATAATATCCGCGACGGGATTTTCAAGGATAGCACACAATACTCGCCCCGATATGAACGGTGTTTGAATTTCGACCAAAGCAAGGGGGTATTTCTCTATTGTACCTGAAAATGTGCGACATGTGACATGTTTGTCTGTGTAGTCTTTAGTGTCTATTAATGTTCTCCTCACCCCACAGAGAGTTGCGCCGGAATCACGAATTAACGTGCCCTTTTTGTTGTTAACAAACCCTGTATAAAAAACTAGCTTGCCTGTAGATGATAAGGCAGCGTTAGCTATTTCATTTGCAATTGGGATAATGTGACCACAATGTAGTGTTGTGTCCAGTTGGAACTTTGTACAGGTGTTGCACTTACTGTCTGTTATGGTGTTGATGACGTGTACAGCATTCCCAAGCTCGCTTTCATTGTCGTGTTGATTTTCACATTCATTTAGTGACTCAAGCTCTTCGTCCGTCGACGTTTCTACTAATGCCGCATTGGCCTGTTTCAATAACTTTCGGCCTTGACAATCTTTATTATAGTGACCCCAGCTATTGCAGAAATAACATTTAATTGCTCTGTGGTAAGCCATGCGTTTAGCTGTTTGCTTCTCTACCATCTTTTTGAGGTGTTCAGGGTAGGTCGGTGATTTGTCACACATACCGTAACTGTTGTGATGAACATTGCAATATTGGCACCTTACTACTTTACCGACATTGGATCGTGGTTTAAATCTGCTCTGTGATTGTCTGGAGTATTTGGTGTTCACTACTGCAGCTGCTGTGTCATTGTGACTTATATTATGTTGAAAAATATCCCTATTTGCTGTAAAAAATGCATTCCCTTTCGCCTCGATTTCCTGAATGCTCTTACAGTCCATTTGTTTTAAGAACTTGGCAAAAGGTGTGGGGATGGTGCTAACTATTTTATCTATTATAATTAGTTCCTTAAGTTTATCATGGCTATTGTTGGTTTTAGCCGAGTTAATCCATTTTGTGCATATGTCTTGGACTGTACTGACATAATCTATGAAGGTTTGGTTTGGTTGTGGAGATAATTTGGCAAATTGTTGTTGGTAACCTGCAGTGTCTAAAGAAAAATGTTGGAGAATGCGTTGTTTTAGGTACTCATAGTCTTTTCGCATTTCCTGTGGTATTGTTTCTATTACTTTCAGTGGTTCAAGAGCCAAATTCCTCATTAGAATAAATGCCCAATCCGATTTACTGATTTTATGATGAGACATGAGACACTCAAAATTTTCTAAGTAAGCGGAGATGGAATCTCCAGAACAGAAAGCCTTGACGAGACCTTTATATTTATTATATTTTTGTTCTTCCTCTTTGCTTCTTAGCTTATTTATAGATATTTCTGCGTTAGACTCAAGCTCCATCTGTTTTAATTTTATTTGTGTTTCGGCATTCAATTGGGCCTGTTTGGCCGCCGCTTCGAGCTCCAGCTGTTTTTCCTGAGCCTGCATCTGCAGTTTCTTTTCTTCGGCCTCCATCTGCGATTTCTTTTCCTCTGCTTGCATCTTCATCTGCATTTTCTTTTCCTCTGCTTGTATCTGCATCTGCAGTTTCTTTTCTTCGGCCTCCATCTGCGATTTCTTTTCCTCTGCTTGCATCTGCATCTGCATTTTCTTTTCCTCTGCTTGCATCTGCAGTTTCTTTTCTTCGGCTTCCATTTGAAGTTTCCTTTCTTCGGCCTCCATCTGCGATTTCTTTTCCTCTCGTTCTATCGCTCTTTCTTCACGGGCAATGTTTTCTGCGTGCGTTTTCTGTGCCCATTCTGACAATTTCTCTTCTTTATAACCTAGCTTTATTCCTTGCTCAATGCATTTATCTAAGGTAGACATTTTGTGTTTCACTTGTTTGTAATATTCCTAAAATTAAATCCCTTAGAAAAAATGTAGTGTAGTCGAAAATTTGGTTAACTCCCTTACTTATTAATGTGTAAATCAAAATGCAAGGTTATGTTGGTGAAACGTTCATGAATATGCAACCAAATCAATATGAAACAACATAATACATTGATGAAACATGAGAAGTACAGCTTAGAAGTACAATGAGTATGAGGTGAAACTTAGCTCTGAATTTTTTTGAAGCTCCTCGATGTTATCTTGCACTCTCGTTACTGTGGGAAAGGTTTCATCGGTTGGACGCGGCACTTGTTACGGAACAATCTGCTCGTGGAGCGAGAACACATTAGTGACTGTCACAAAAAAAAATGTCAAAATAATAACATGTCAAAAAAAAAAAATTGTTTACAGAATCAAAATAAAGAGGCGCTGTGGAGGCAATGGTAAGACATTGCCGAGGGACTCAGATTACTTCTATTTTATCGCTAGATAGCTACTAGTTTTATGTAACTTTGTAATGTTAACAATTTCTTTGATTTAAACAAATCAATGTGTTACCAAAAATCAATGTTTTATCAAAAATCAGTGTGATATGATTAAATAATTAATTTTACATGGCATTTAATAGGTTTTTAAGAAAACATTCTATGCCAAAACCGGAAAACTAGCCCCCAAAAAGCCTGTCATAGTCTTGCTCGTATCTAGATAACTAAACTTGGGTTCATACAGGCAACAATAAATCTGTTCGTTATGAGATCGAATTTTATTGTATTTCATATACAGTATGCGTTGGCGCAGTGGGTAAACAGACCCGCGCTATATTACATCTGTCAAATAGGAAACATCACACACATAAGTATCATTTAACAGTCTAGCAAACTATCTAGCCTATGTCTATATATCTATTGATATCTATAGAGTCCCTCAAAGGCAGGCCCTGTTGCCTCTCTCAAGTCCATCCGTCCTCTGCCGGTCTCCGCGTGTCCTAACTCGACACGGGCGGTAACTCTGTCCGAGTTCCTCGTGGACCCCGCATTAGGCGGGCCACATCAGTGTCCACGGAATCATGGACTTGGTGACCATCTCTATCTAGAAGGTTCTAGATTACTTGGGTCCTGCTCGACTCAATGGTTTCCCTTGGGCTGGAATTGCAGCCCTTTACTAGATATGCACGTGAGGCGGTGACAGCATGTCTGTTTGATGTAAAAATGTCTTGTGTGTCTGTTACATGAAGTTGTTTCTTGGGCATCCTCTTTTACTTATTTTCACCTATATTTTGCCATGCAGTATTTTCAAGCACAGAATCCCACGTTTTATATGGTTACCAGGTCATGTCAGTCGTTGGTTACATTTTTCAAAAATTGTCTTTAAGACAAAGCTTTATCAAAGATCTGAACATTGAAGAAATCAAGCTCATAAACAGCTTCATAACACGGAAACTAACATGCTCTCATCGTCATCATCATCATCATCAATTGCCATGCCGGCTGGCGTAGGCGTTCATGACTTTCCACAGATCTCAGTCTTTGGTTTTCTGGATCAGTTGGTTAGTTAGTCGACAGATCATCCTCATTGCACATCGAACCATTCAGTCCATAAGTGCTCGGATCCCCTCCTCAGCTAATCCCACAGCGTGTAGCAGCTAACGACGCCAGTTCTGTGTTGGTTTATCAATCTTCTTTGGCTTCCAGCGTAGTGTTCTTGTTTGGCCACCCCTCTTTTAATTTGCTGTTCTCGCAGTCTGGCCATGGTTGTAGATTCACAGTCATCACTTGGTTCATGCAAGAGTCTTACTTCTCGTAGAGCATTCAGAATGTCAGCCTGGTCCATGGCGCGTCCGCCCTCCACAGTAGCCTCACCTGCGAGCTTGTCAGCCCGCTCATTTCCTTGTACTCCCGCATGCCCTGGCACGAAGATGAAACTAATCTTTGTCAGCCGAGACCGCTCCAGAGGCAGCAACCATTCTCTTCGGATCGACCCCTCCTCTATCCTCTTGATCATGTTCATTGAGTCGCTAAGGAAACATGCCCTAGTGAATGTCTGTGTCTCGAGCCATGTTATTGCTTTACTTACTGCCATGACTTCCATAGTCAGGCTACTTGTGGTTTCAGTGAAAGCACCAGAGTCCTCCTTCACAATTCTCCCTCCGGCCCGAGCTGTAAAGGCCCATGAGCTTCTCACATGTCGGACGACCGACCCATCTGTGTAGATGACCGCATCACCGTCTAGCGAATTCTCGAAAATCAACGCTTGTACTTCAGCCTCCACAGCAGCCGGATTTTCTTGTCTGCATTTTCTATCTAGTTTAATGCAAACTGAAAAGGATGTGCAGAAATCTGTTGGCACTTGCACCCACTCCTCGCCAGGTTCTAAGTCCTCAAGTGAACAGTGAACACACCTGTTGAAGAATGTCTTCGGCTTGACCCATCCACGACCGTCCTCTTTTTAACCTGCTGCTCTTCACCTTCATAATTTCACTATGCAGTGGATGTTGTGTGTTTGCGTTAACTCTGAGGTAGGCGCGTGCCCTGCAAACTTGTATTCTCTCTTCAATGGTTGGAAAATCAAGAAGATAGCGCATCGCCCTGCATGCTGTATCTCTTGTACATCCAAGAATAATGCGCATAGCTTCATTCTGTATCCTTTCCATCCTTTCTATCTGCTTACGGCTGAGAGTCAGGATTGCCATTGCATACTCCAAAACAGACATGACCAGCCCCTCGTACAGAAGACATAGATGGCGCTGCTCACAGTTTGCTGACGCCATCACCCGCATCGCAGCCAAATCCCGCTTGGCCTTTGTTATCACCTGGTCTATGTGCTCATTATAAGCAAGGCTTCGATCAAACCGTATCCCCAGGTAATTCATTGCCTGCGTTCTTTCCACCGTCTCTGAACACAGCATTAAAGTTGGTGTTGGAGTGTTGACAATATGATTATTCAACGAGAACCAAGTCACTGTTGCCTTTGTTGGGTTGACCATTGCCCCAGCTTCATCACACCAAGTACTTATGCGTTTGAGTTCGGTTTGTAGTTCTACAGCAACCTGCTCTCTATCTTTACCCTGACGATACACTAAAACATCATCGGCATATGACAATGTCCTGCCAGGTCCAGTGATCTGCTCACTGGTGATTCTCACTGTGTAGGCGTTGAAGAGTACCGGAGATAATGGTGATCCCTGTGGTAGGCCAGGATATATTGTTGTTGGTTCCGAAGTCCAACTGCCACATCTAAAAACTGCTTTCCGTTGGAAGAGGGCTGCAGCGATCCAACTAAGGAGGAATGGACTTACTTTTAGTTCAAGAAGCTGAAGCATTAAAAAATCCAATGGTACTCTGTTGTATGCGTCCTCAAGATCAATCGCTGCAGCAAAGGTTTCAATGCCTGAGTGGAAACCTTCATAGACATCATGGGCAAAGACTGCTGTATTGGTCCAGGTTTATCTTTTTGGACGGTACCTACCCAGGGTAGGTGGGAAAACACCTTGCCTCTCTAGCTGGCTTGATATTTTCCTGGCAATTACCTTCTCCAGCAGCTTGCCTATTGTATTCTGCATGGTTATAATTCGATATCCCTGAATTTTTTTGTGGTCTTTGTCAGGCTTCGGCAAGGGAATCAGATAGCTGTGTGACCACTCCTCCTTGATGCTAGCACTCTCTATACTGTTGTTGTACATGTCTGCTAGTTTCTCTAGCTCATTGTCGGTACACCTATTGATGTCGTCGTTTCTGGATCAACTCTGCTGATGATATTCCTGCAAGCCACCGTCTCAACCCATCCACATTCATTTCTCTTGGTGTGCCTCTGCCTCTCTTCCCCTCAATATTTCCAGTTGTCATGATGTTCTCCAATGCCTCTCTTCTCATCATATGACTAAAGAAAGCTGTTTGTCTCTTTCTTATTGTTGTATATAACGTTCTAAGTTCATTAGCCTCTTTCAGGCAGTCGCTGTTAGCTACTTTGGCAGTCCAAGGAATTTGCTACATTCGTCTCAGGAACCACATCTCTGTTGCTTCCAAGCTCTTCCTAATTTGTTCATTTAGTTTCCAAGATTCACAGCCATACAGCAAAACAGGTTCAATGATAGCGACTTATTATTGCATAAGACACTCTTCATTATCTGAAATGCAGCTTTTGCTTGCCCTTTTCTGCTCTTAATCTCTGTTGTGCATCTTCATCTCATGTTATAAATGTCCCTAGTTATTTAAAACTATTCACTTGGCTAAGAATTGTTCCTTCTATTTCTATTTCACATTCTGGTCTATTAACCATATGCACACTGTTCTATTAACCATATGAACACTGTTCTATTAACCGTGTGAACACTGTCATATTAACTATGTGAACACTGTTCTATTAACCATGTGAACACTGTTCTATTAACCATGTGAACACTGCTCTATCAACCATGTGAACAATGTTCTATTAACCATGTGAACACTTTTCTATTAATCATGTGATTATTGTTCTTTGAACCATGTGAACATTGTTCTATTAACTATGTGCATACTGATCGTATTCCGGTACGAACCTAAGGCCTTGTCTAAGTCAATTTAGAAGCACTATACTCGAGATTCACTCTCGTTTGAGCTTGTCAGAAGTGCATATCCTTGACCAGACCCGGAAACAAACCCCGGATCACTGGTTTGTTTCTGGGTCCAATCAAGGATATACACAAGTGACGAGCTCAAACGAGAGTGAAATTCGAGTATAGTGCTTCCAAATTGACGTGGACAAGGCCTTGGGTACGTACCGGAATATGATCAGTGTTGCCAGTTGTGGGTTGTGCTCAATCTTTACATCTTGAATCCCGAAACAACCAAATAAATCAATATGTGCACACTGTTTTATTAGCCATGTGAAAACTGTTCTGTTAACCATGAGAACACTGTTCTGTTAACCATGAGAACACTGTTCTATTAACTATGTGAACACTGTTCTATTAACCACATGAGCACTGTTCTATTAACCATGTGAATACGTTTCTGTTAACTACATAGACACTTTCTATTACCTAGCATATTAACTTGCATAAAGAGGTCACATTTATTGTTCATTTTAACTAGAATATACTTACTGATATAAGTGGAATGGAGGCATTTCCGACATGACTCACTGAAGGTATAGTAGCCATAGCGAAAGGCAAAAACATTTCATCATGATAAAATAATATCATGTATAAAAGAGTAGTCCGAGGGATGCCCTTCATCCCATGAACGAGGATATGGCACTGCGCTGGATAAAGTGCCTGTAATCACAAGTATATCTGAATCAGTTCACAATGACTACAGTGTCATCTTAAAACTCAATGCCAACACTCCAGGTTGACAGTTTCAGGGTGACAGGGTGGACTTCATTGTGCAGGATTTTATGCCACCTGGCTCAGTTTCTCTCCACAGAACGAGGTGCTTGCCAAAAACATCACATAAAGCACAAGCTCTGTAGCTACAGAGATGGCCCCTTGGGTTTTAGGAAAAAATTCACCAATGAACTGAATGATGCAGTCCACAAATGAACCCACGACCTTAAGAGCACAAGGCAAATGGTTCGGCCACTTTACCCAGGAGATCCCTTGAAAGCATTTATGGCAATTATTTAACAATTCACGTGGTTTCTTAGATGATAGTTAATTGAATGACAAAGGTGAAAAATGACTGTCATCTAATAATACAGCAGTAAACTACTACTGCTGTATCTGTGTCTGACTCTTTGTAAAGTACCCCAGATCTAGGATATTAGTTTACCTCTGCCTCTTGCCTGTCTAATTCTGAGATTCATAACACAGTAAAGCATTGTGAGTGGCTGGATACAGTTCCTTCAACCATAATTTACTTGCAACTGCACAGAATAGGAGTTGAGTTGAGTTAAGTCAAGACCCAACATCACTGCACTCAGGGCATTCCCATAAGCACTCAGTCCTCATCTTCAATAGCCAGTAAAGGGCTCCAATACTATTGGTGCCCACTGCAATCTGTTTATACGTTCATCTTGCTTTACCTCTGAATGACGACTGTCGATCAGATCCTCTGACCATTCCTTGCTGTTGCATTATCTCTAGACCATGATAGTCTATCTGTTCTTCTGCATGAATCACATTCTCCCAGATGGCCTTCACCATAAAATAATATGACAGAAACACCAATGTGAATGGGCAGCCATTTGCACTCTCTTTTAATCCGCTCCCTTATGGACCTCCTGGATCATCATGTCTCTGTGTTCCCTGGCCATCGCCTTCGTCCCCATCTGAGCTCTGTCATGGTGCCCAAACCCTTTTCTATCTGACTGGGTGTGTCCAATGACTTCCTTCAGTTTAAGTGATACTTGGGCAGATTCAACTGAATTGTCAACCTGCCACTTCCTTTTTGAGCATGAGCTGTGAGAAGCTGACTGTTTTATCTGGAGACTCAAGCAGCATCATCACAAGTCTGGCTTTTCAGACTTTGTATTCCTCCAAGACAGACTTGAACGGGAGGACGAGCTTTGTTTTCCTGCAGTAAAGCGTCAGCTTCTAGGTCAAAATGTGTTCTTTTTACAAACAAGGAACTCGAGTGTCTTATCCTGCCCATAATCCTCTAATAACTGCACTCATGATCTGAAGGATGTGGTCCACAAATGAACCTACGACCTTTAGAGCATAAGGCAAACAATTTAACCACGTCACCCCAAGAGTGAAGACTGCTCACCCTGCATTACAAACAAATCCCCATTGTTTTACCAGGCTCATGACTACTTACATAAGAGCTGTAAGGAAAATGTAAACAAAGAAGCCACAAACAATAGCTTGCTTCATTTATTACCTGGAATATGTTGCTGCATATCGTTGGGTGCATACTGTAGAGGTATACATAGTATGAAATGAATAGATGAATCATATTTTGACTGACATACATAACACACAGTAGCGCACCAGAGTTACTATTCTTTACTTCCGTATTAGCTCCCGCAACACATCGGTGCCAGAGCCATGTCAGTTGAGGTAGGCTACTAGAAGATAGTCCTGTAGCTGATACTATCAATGAGGTAGGCTACTAGAAGATAGTCCTGTAGCAGATACTATCATTGAGGTAGGCTACTAGAAGATAGCCCTGTAGCAGATCCTATCATTGAGGCAGGCTACTAGAAGATAGTCCTGTAGCAGATACTATCATTGAGGTAGGCTACTAGAAGATAGCCCTGTAGCAGATACTATCATTGAGGCAGGCTACTAGAAGATAGCCCTGTAGCAGATCCTATCATTGAGGCAGGCTACTAGAAGATAGTCCTGTAGCAGATACTATCATTGAGGTAGGCTACTAGAAGATAGCCCTGTAGCAGATACTATCATTGAGGCAGACTACTAGAAGATAGCCCTGTAGCAGATCCTATCATTGAGGCAGGCTACTAGAAGATAGCCCTGTAGCAGATACTATCATTGAGGCAGGCTACTAGAAGATAGTCCTGTGGCAGATACTATCATTGAGGCAGGCTACTAGAAGATAGTCCTGTGGCAGATACTATAATAATAATAATAATAATAATAATAATAATAATAATAATAATAATAAGTCTTTATTTTCAAAGGGTTAAGAATTGGGCACGCAGGCCCGTCTGACATTCTGCCCTTCTTCTCTATTTCCTCTCATACATTCTTTCATTCAACATCACTTATGAAGCAACTTTTGACAACAAAAGAACATTAAAACGCATGAAAAATAATCAATAACAAATGACTCACTGAGGCAGTGTTTAACATGGGCATTATAAATACCTAAGGAGGGTGTAACGTGCCATACATAAGGGAATGTTTTTTGGCTAGTTGTCGTTTGAGATAAGTTACCATTATTGTCTTTTTTGTGTTGTTTATTATGGGGGAATGTAGTCTGTACTAAGGTAGTGTTCAAACAGGTTGCGAATGTATGTATCATGATTGGTGGTGTCTTTGATTTCTTGTGGAAGATTGTTCCACAACTGAGCGGCAGAGTATCATTGAGGCAGGCTACTAGAAGATAGCCCTGTGGCAGATACTATCATTGAGGCAGGCTACTAGAAGATAGCCCTGTAGCAGATACTATCATTGAGGCAGGCTACTAGAAGATAGCCCTGTAGCAGATACTATCATTGAGGGAGGCTACTAGAAGATAGCCCTGTAGCAGATACTATCATTGAGGCAGGCTACTAGAAGATAGCCCTGTAGCAGATACTATCATTGAGGTAGGCTACTAGAAGATAGCCCTGTAGCAGATACTATCATTGAGGGAGGCTACTAGAAGATAGCCCTGTAGCAGATACTATCATTGAGGGAGGCTACTAGAAGATAGCCCTGTAGCAGATACTATCATTGAGGCAGGCTACTAGAAGATAGCCCTGTAGCAGATACTATCATTGAGGCAGGCTACTAGAAGATAGCCCTCTGTAGCAGATACTATCATTGAGGCAGGCTACTAGAAGATAGCCCTGTAGCAGATACTATCATTGAGGCAGGCTACTAGAAGATAGCCCTGTAGCAGATACTATCATTGAGGCAGGCTACTAGAAGATAGCCCTGTAGCAGATACTATCATTGAGGCAGGCTACTAGAAGATAGCCCTGTAGCAGATACTATCATTGAGGCAGGCTACTAGAAGATAGCCCTGTAGCAGATACTATCATTGAGGCAGGCTACTAGAAGATAGCCCTGTAGCAGATACTATCATTGAGGCAGGCTACTAGAAGATAGCCCTCTGTAGCAGATACTATCATTGAGGCAGGCTACTAGAAGATAGCCCTGTAGCAGATACTATCATTGAGGCAGGCTACTAGAAGATAGCCCTGTAGCAGATACTATCATTGAGGCAGGCTACTAGAAGATAGCCCTGTAGCAGATACTATCATTGAGGCAGGCTACTAGAAGATAGCCCTGTAGCAGATACTATCATTGAGGTAGGCTACTAGAAGATAGCCCTGTAGCAGATACTATCATTGAGGTAGGCTACTAGAAGATAGCCCTGTAGCAGATACTATCATTGAGGTAGGCTACTAGAAGATAGCCCTGTAGCAGATACTATCATTGAGGCAGGCTACTAGAAGATAGCCCTGTAGCAGATACTATCATTGAGGTAGGCTACTAGAAGATAGCCCTGTAGCAGATCCTATCATTGAGGCAGGCTACTAGAAGATAGTCCTGTAGCAGATACTATCATTGAGGTAGGCTACTAGAAGATAGCCCTGTAGCAGATACTATCATTGAGGCAGACTACTAGAAGATAGCCCTGTAGCAGATCCTATCATTGAGGCAGGCTACTAGAAGATAGCCCTGTAGCAGATACTATCATTGAGGCAGGCTACTAGAAGATAGTCCTGTGGCAGATACTATCATTGAGGCAGGCTACTAGAAGATAGTCCTGTGGCAGATACTATAATAATAATAATAATAATAATAATAATAATAATAATAATAATAAGTCTTTATTTTCAAAGGGTTAAGAATTGGGCACGCAGGCCCGTCTGACATTCTGCCCTTCTTCTCTATTTCCTCTCATACATTCTTTCATTCAACATCACTTATGAAGCAACTTTTGACAACAAAAGAACATTAAAACGCATGAAAAATAATCAATAACAAATGACTCACTGAGGCAGTGTTTAACATGGGCATTATAAATACCTAAGGAGGGTGTAACGTGCCATACATAAGGGAATGTTTTTTGGCTAGTTGTCGTTTGAGATAAGTTACCATTATTGTCTTTTTTGTGTTGTTTATTATGGGGGAATGTAGTCTGTACTAAGGTAGTGTTCAAACAGGTTGCGAATGTATGTATCATGATTGGTGGTGTCTTTGATTTCTTGTGGAAGATTGTTCCACAACTGAGCGGCAGAGTATCATTGAGGCAGGCTACTAGAAGATAGCCCTGTGGCAGATACTATCATTGAGGCAGGCTACTAGAAGATAGCCCTGTAGCAGATACTATCATTGAGGCAGGCTACTAGAAGATAGCCCTGTAGCAGATACTATCATTGAGGCAGGCTACTAGAAGATAGCCCTGTAGCAGATACTATCATTGAGGCAGGCTACTAGAAGATAGCCCTGTAGCAGATACTATCATTGAGGTAGGCTACTAGAAGATAGCCCTGTAGCAGATACTATCATTGAGGCAGGCTACTAGAAGATAGCCCTGTAGCAGATACTATCATTGAGGCAGGCTACTAGAAGATAGCCCTGTAGCAGATACTATCATTGAGGCAGGCTACTAGAAGATAGCCCTGTAGCAGATACTATCATTGAGGCAGGCTACTAGAAGATAGCCCTCTGTAGCAGATACTATCATTGAGGCAGGCTACTAGAAGATAGCCCTGTAGCAGATACTATCATTGAGGCAGGCTACTAGAAGATAGCCCTGTAGCAGATACTATCATTGAGGCAGGCTACTAGAAGATAGCCCTGTAGCAGATACTATCATTGAGGCAGGCTACTAGAAGATAGCCCTGTAGCAGATACTATCATTGAGGCAGGCTACTAGAAGATAGCCCTGTAGCAGATACTATCATTGAGGCAGGCTACTAGAAGATAGCCCTGTAGCAGATACTATCATTGAGGCAGGCTACTAGAAGATAGCCCTCTGTAGCAGATACTATCATTGAGGCAGGCTACTAGAAGATAGCCCTGTAGCAGATACTATCATTGAGGCAGGCTACTAGAAGATAGCCCTGTAGCAGATACTATCATTGAGGCAGGCTACTAGAAGATAGCCCTGTAGCAGATACTATCATTGAGGCAGGCTACTAGAAGATAGCCCTGTAGCAGATACTATCATTGAGGTAGGCTACTAGAAGAAAGCCCTGTAGCAGATACTATCATTGAGGTAGGCTACTAGAAGATAGCCCTGTAGCAGATACTATCATTGAGGTAGGCTACTAGAAGATAGCCCTGTAGCAGATACTATCATTGAGGCAGGCTACTAGAAGATAGCCCTGTAGCAGATACTATCATTGAGGTAGGCTACTAGAAGATAGCCCTGTAGCAGATACTATCATTGAGGCAGGCTACTAGAAGATAGTCCTGTAGCAGATACTATCATTGGGGTAGGCTAAAATGAATAAATCACCAAAATACGAGACAGAATCGATAAGCTTCACTTCAATACATCATCATCAAGTGCCGTGCCGGCTGGTGTAGGTGTTCATGGCTCTCCACAGATCTCGGGCTTTGGTGTTCTGGGTCAACTCTGCTGATGATATTCCTCTATGCCACCGTCTCAGTCAGTCCAGCATCATTTCTCTTGGTCTGCTTCTGCCTCTCTTCCCCTCGATCTTTCCAGTTGTCACGATGTTCTCTAATGCCTCTCTTCTCATCACATGACCAAAGAAAAATGTTTGTCTCTTTCTTATTGTTGTATATAGTGTTCTAGTTTCATTAGCCTCTTTCAGGCAATCGTTGTTAGTTACTATGGCAGTCCAAGGAATTCGCAACATTCGTCTTAAAAACCACATCTCTGTTGCTTCTAAGTTCTTCCTAATTTGTTCATTTACATTCCAAGACTCGCTGCCATACAGCAAAACTGGTCCTATATAGCATTTTAGCACTCTCTTACATTCATTGATAGCGACTTATTGCATAAGATACTCTTCATTTTCTGAAATGCTGTCTTTGCCTGCCCTATTCTGCTCTTAATCTCTTTTGTACATCTTCCATCTGATGTTATAATTGCCCCTAGGTATTTAAAATTATCCACTTGGTTGAGAATTTCCCCTTCTATTTCTATGTCACATTTTGGTGTCCCCATTTTCTTTGATATCACCATTGTTACTGTTTTCTTGATATTCAAGGACAGTCCTTTCTGCGCACTCTCTGTTACTATACTGTCCAACAATTGTTGTAGGTCTGTTGCATTATCCGCCACCAATACTGTGTCATCTGCATAGCGTATGTTGTTTATATTATATCCTCCGATTAGTATTCCTGGCTTCTCTTTGATCTCTCTCATTATTACTTCGCTATACAGGGAGAAGAGATCGGGTGACAAGACACACCCCTGTCGTACTCCTAGCTTTATCTGTTCGTAACTACCCTCTTTATTTCCCATTTTAGTTGCTGCTACTTGGTTCCAGTATATATTCTTTATTATTCTTAAATCTTTCCAATCAATGTTGATATCTTCCAACATTTTAATCAGCTCATCATGTTTCACTTTATCAAATGCCTTAGTATAATCTATGAAGCATAAATATATGTCTCTCTGTTTCTCTATTGATCTTTCTATTAGTGTTCGTAATATATATATTGCATTGTTGTACCCTTTCCTTTCATAAAACCATGCTGTTCTTCACTAATTTCCAATTTTATTTTCTTTCTTGTTCTTCTCATTATAATTCTGAGTAGAAGCTTAGTGACATGGTTTATGAGGTTAATTGTACGAAAATCTTCGCATTCAAGTGCTCCTGGTATTTTTGGTATAGCTATAAATACAGATTTCAGCATATCACTGGGTAAATATCCACTGCTGTAAATATCATTCAGCATTTTGGTTAATATATCTACCCCGAATTCTCCCAATACTTCTAATTCTTCTATTGTGATTTCATCTGGCCCAGCTGTTTTTCCTTTCTTCATATGTTTCATAGCGTCAACGACTTCTTCTTTTAGAATAGGTGGGTCTTCTAAGTTACTTTCTTCTGTTAATTCTTCCCTTTCTCCATTATATAATTCTCTTATATACTCATTCCACCTCTTCATTATAGCACCTTCCTCCAATAAAATCTTTCCTTTTCAATACAGTGAAAAGTAAATAAATGGATGTGGCAGCTAAAGCCTTGGTCAGCAACCAAAGAATAAACATACACCAAAACAACTACATGAAAATAACCAATATTACAAAGATGAAACAGGAAACAGTTAGTAGCAGTTCAGAGAAAGGGGCGACGATTGAAAATGGAATAAGTGAAACTGCAGTAAAGTTTTATAAGTACAAAAAAACGAGAAGTAGAATCGGTAAACTTAACTATAACACGATCACAAGCAACAAAACGGACGCCACGGCAGAGCCTTCATTAGCACACCAGAGTTACTATTCTTTACTTCCTTATTAGCTCCCGCAGTACACAGGTGCCAGAGCCATGTCAGTTGGAAACAATCATCCTGCCACTTGCAGGGACTGAATCTGGACCACTGTCCAAGTAAGCACTAACTTCCATGCCGCCACATCCCCAGTGGCTACATAGCAGGATGTGAAAATACAGAAGTTTGGCCTACCTTATATTCCCATAGAGAAGATGGCACTTTGACTCCTTCATGCTTCAGTCTATTAAATGCAAAGAGCAGTGCTTTTCTGTGAGTTGTGTCTGACACATTGAGAAATCGTGTCAAAGATTCCTCATCCAGCGACAGCAGCATATTTCCATCTGCATTACAAACAAATCCCCATTGTTTTAACAGGCTCATGACTACTTACATAAGAGCTGTAAGGAAAATGTAAACACAGAAGCCACAAACAATAGCTTGCTTAATTTATTGCCTGGAATAAGTTGCTGCATCTCGTTTGGTGCATACTGCAGAGTTATACATCATATTAAATTAATAGATGAGTCAAATTGTGACTGACATACATAACACACAGAGTCACTAATACTGTTTGAATATGGAGCATTTGTTATGCCACGATAACCGCTGAGTCACTATGAAGTCAACCCATCTCCCAAGTTTTAACACCTAACTGCTAAGTCAGCGCATTTGAGTAATTTTGTTACTATTCGTTGAACACATGAAATGGTTTTTCTTTTCTTTTTTTTTTTTCTTTTTCTTTTTTTTGTTTGCTCCATTAAACAATGAACAGTAGCACTGTAAAGAAAATGTTCTGTTATTTTAACGTAACTCAAACTACTCTTGATTCTATTTAAAAATAATGTCTGTGATTAACCGGTCTGAAAACACAAAAATCATTAATTGTATAGCATGAATTTGCTAACTGAACACACTAAACTGAAATCTTTTAAATAGCATAACATTTGCAGATGATGAAGCTAGTATGGGAAATATGGAAAATCACTCCAAAAAGTGTTTATTAACTAATTCAAAATTGCATACAGACTAATATTCAGCAGACAAAGAGCATCTCCTGTGTTATTAGAGCCCATAAGGGAAGCAAAAAACAGTAACAGTGTAACCTACCCTGCCTGTTGTAAGAGGCAACTAAAGAGGGTTGGTATGAGGCTGGCTATCTCATCCCATAGACAAATGTAGCTTCACAATTCAACCAATCATGACCATGATCAAGTCTACAAAGTGCTTGGTGTGAGCGGGTTCAGGGCCCATGTTTTATTCGGAGATGGCAGGCAGAAGATGAAGAAGCTCTAGAAGTTAGCATTTATGGTTCCTTAGTTCTAGAAGCCAATAATTAGGTTATCATAGCTCTAGAAGCTAATGTTTAGGTTACTTTATCTCTAGAAGCTAGAAGCTGCCGGGAGTGCAGGGAGTGACCAGCAGGGGCCACGGAAGTGGAAATTCAGCAACTAATTCAGGATAATGCTCGCTCGGGTGATGTGATTATCTACACACATGGGTCAGTTTTGAGAGGCAGGAGAAGTGCCTGGGGGTTCTTGGCAAAAGCTAATAGCTGAAGTTTGGTGCAGGAGAGCCTGGCATATGATACCACAACATCTAGCTTAAGAATGGAGGTGGAGGCGGTCAGTGCAGCTTTCCACTGGATCGAGAATACGATACACACACACATCGTGATTGTAACTGACTCAGAAAGCATGCTGAGAAAGGTGAGGACAGACAAGCTTCGGGCAGAGTGGCTTGCTTCGCTTCAGAGGTCATGGGTGGCAAGCATCGCCTGGATATTTTCTCCGGGGCATGCCGGTGTGCTGGGGAATGAACAGGCGGACAGATTGGCTGGCTCTGCAAAACTTTGTGGAGTATTGAGGCATGACAAGGCAGACGTGGTTGTGGCCTTGTGGCGACACATGTACACCTCGGAGGAGCAAATGGATCACCATGATCTGGCAAGAATGAGACAGCGTGGAGTGACGAGGGGATCTGGCCGACGCTCGACGCTCAGAGGAAAAGTGAGAGGGACATATAATAAGATTGCTACTGGTACTATTGGTGTTGGAACTCTTCGCTGGCTGCTGAGGATGGGGACTGAGCGCTTATGGGAATGACCCGAATGCTGTGATGTCGGTTCCTAAATCAATCAATCAATCAATCAATCTCTAGAAGCTAATGTTTAGGACAACTCTCTAGAATCTAATGTTTAGGTTACTTTATTTCTAGAAGACCAAGTACTGCAAGAAACAAATGAAAATCGTAAATTGATTAGAGAAATTAGAAGTATACAGTCAAACTGTTTTGGACATGTTATGAGAATAAATAAAATGGAGAACTTGGTGACAACTGGCAAGATCAAGGGGAAGAGAACAAGGGGAAGACAGAGAAGTAAATACCTGGATGGCTTGACCATGTGGCATGATCGAGACAAGAACACTAAGCTGATCCATGACTCTGGTGATCGAGTGAAGTGGCGAATCATGACCGCCAAGTTTACTGGCATGGCACATGATGGATGGATGGATTTCTAGAAGCTAATGGTTAGGTTACTTTATCTCTAGAAGCTAATGTTTAGGTTACTTTATTTCTTGAAGCTAATGCTAAGGACAACTCTCTAGAATCTAATGTTTAAGTAACTTTATCTCTAGAAACTAATGTTTAGGTTACTATATCTCTACAAGCTAATGTTTAGGTTGCTTTATCTCTAGAAGCTAATGTTAAGGTTAACTCTCTAGAAGCTAATGTTTAGGTTACTTCATGTCTAGAAGCTAATGTTTAGGTTACTTATCTCTAGAAGCTAATGATAAGGACAAGTCAATAGAAGCTAATGATTAGTGCCATGAGATGGATACAAGCAATCTAGTAGATGTTTCAAATGAAGAAACTAGACAAGTACCGCTCATACAAACGGTCAGTGAAAAGCGAGTAAACACGGGCGACGCCAGTGGGCGGAGCTAGCGTGGTCACATGACTGTGCTCTGGCTGGGAATGGCAGACATGTTTTTGACATTGAAGGCCAAGACGTGGACATGAACAGATTTTCTGGACAGAATAACCAGCAATAAGATCATCCGAGGCTGATGTCACAAGTCAATCTCTATTCCTTTTATGAAATCTGTTGATAATGGATCAATATTCTGAAGCCGAGGCCTGGTGATGAGGCCGAGAACGCCGGCAAGCGAGTTTGACATTCAACACTGTTTGACAACACTCTCGACCGGAATGGCGGTCCAATGCACGCAGTGACAAGCGTTTGTGGGTTGCAGGTTGCAGTGAGTAGACAACGTAATTAGGTTTAAGATGATAGATAGTTAGACAGGTAATTTTCCTGATGATCAGGCTTTTGAATAAGAATGATGCATGGCAGGGCGTGTGCGGCTCATTCGCGGTATGCGATAACGACTGATGGTCAGCAGCCGGTGGGAGCCATGCTGTAGGCTGTTCTGCAATCAACTTTATTTGTTCAAACTGAGGACGCAAAAGTTTCCTGTCACATCTATCGCTGCGTTGTCTTCAAATTGCCTGGTGTTGTTATAGACGAACCACAGCAACCATACCGTGGCAAAGGTTACCTTATCTCTAGAAGGTAATGCTTAGGTTACTTTACCTCTAGAAGTTAATGTTTAGGTAACTTTATCTCTAGAAGCTAATGATAGGGACAACTCTCTAGAAGCTAATGATAAGGACCATCTCACTCGAACAGTGGTTCTCAACCTTTTTTGGCCCGTGCCTCCCTTCACCATATTTTTAGGACGTCATTCCCTCCTCCCCCCCCCCACCACCATATTTATAGAACGTCATTAAACCCCCCTTTCGTATTTCCTCTCTAAAAATTCCACCCTGCCCCTACACAGTATACGTATTAATTGAAGTTAAATTTAATAGCACATACTAAAACAAGTCTAGACATCTATATAAAACATGAATTGCGGATCTACTTACGTTATAAAATGAATTTCAGAAGGGTGATACGTACAGAACCGTAAAGTATGAAGGGAAAAACAATATCAAGTAATCGGTTCTTGTATTAACGCGATCTTGAAATAATCTTCATTCCCCCCCCCCCCGGAAACCCCAAAATTCCCCCTGGGGGGGGGGGGAAATTCCCCACCGGTTGAGAACCACTGCACTAGAAGCTCATGATAAGGACAACTCTCTAGAAGATTTTGATAAGTGCAATGAAGACAGGCTTTTATATCTCAATAACATTATCCTGTAAACAACAATAAAAATAGAGTGTTGCATGTATCAATGGCACAATCTTCTATGCAACAGTACACTGGTCACAATTGTGTATGCAATGTAACAATCTTTTTTACAACAATGGCACAATCTTATATACAACAATGGAAAAATCTTTGTATGCAATGAAAAAATCTTATGTGCGACAAGGGCACAATCATATACACACCTATAAAGGCAGTCTTGCACACAACAAATAACATTGTTGTATACAACAACACAGTCATGCACGAAACAATGGACACAGACTTGTATATAAAAATAGATCTTGCATACAACAACAATAGAATGTTGCATGCAACTGGCACTGACCAATATTGTGTTCTCTGATCATGTTTGCATAGGTGCTAGCCCATGGCATGTCCTCAATCCACAGTTGCACATCCTGTGTCTTCCAGAACTGAACTGGTTTCAATACCAGAAGGTTTGTTTCACAGTAGTGCCAGTACCAATAGCAGGCTAAGTAGGCAACCTGTTTCCAATTAAAGAAATGCAGTCTTCATTCAAATGACATTGCGGTTGCTGCTGTTTCATTCTCAAACTTTGTTTTGATTTACAAAGTCCCTATGTGTTATAAAAGTGAAGTGGTGTGTTGTAGTACAGAAACAGAACAGCTGTACAAATATTAAATGTACAAGATTTTACTGAAAAATTAAACTCTCTCTCTCTTACCGTCTCTCTCTCTCTCTCTCTCTCTCTCTCTCTCTCTCTCTCTCTCTCTCTCTCTCTCTCTCTCTCTCTCTCTCTCTCTCTCTCCTTTACATATCCTTGACTCCATATATCTTTCTCTCTCTCACTCTCTCTTTTGACTCTTTCTCCCTCTCTCTAACTCAATTCTTCCTTCCTTCAGCTACAATTTTCTCTCTCTCTCTGTCTCTCTCTCTCTTTCTCTCTTTCTCTCTCTCTCTCTCTCTCTCTCTCTCTCGTGTGTGTGGGTTGGGGGAGGGTGCGTGATGGGTGTGGGTGATGGATGTGGAGATGTGTGTGTGGGTGGGGGATATGTCTGGCTGGGTGTGGGTGTGTGTGGCTGGATGGAGGATGTATGTGTGGGTAGTGAGGGTGATTGTAGTTGGGGGATGTGTGGATGGGTAAGAGATGTGTGGATAGATGTGTGTGTGGGTGAGGGATGTGGCTTTGGGATGTGTGTGGGTGTGGTATTGTGTGGGAGGGGAGCTGGGTGTGGATAAATGATGTTTGTGTGGGTGGGTGAAGGTGTGGTTGGGTTTGTGGGTGGATGAAGGATGTGTGTGAGGGTGGGGGATGGGTGGTTAGGATGTGTGAGTGTGGGTGGGTAGATAGGAGATGTATGTGTTGATGAGTGGGTAAGGGATGTGTGGGTGTTAGTGGTTGAGGGATAAGTACGTGTGTCTAGGGATGTGTGAGGGGATGAATGTATGGGTTGTGTGTGCGTGGATGGGAGGTGTGTGTTTGTGAATGGGGAATGTGTTGGTGGGTGGGGATGTGTGTGAGGGATGTTTGTATGGGTGGGGAGATTGTGCGTTGGTGGGGATGTGTGTGTATATGGGTAGGGGTGTGTGGTTAAGGGATGTGTGGCTGGGGGAATGGGTGGATGGAGGATGTGTGGTTGGGTGGAGGATGTGTGGTTGGGTAGAGGATGTGTGGGTGGGTGATTGTATATGAGTAAGGGTGTGTGGTTAAGGGATGTTGGTTGGGGGATGGGTGGGTAGAGGATATGTGGGTGGGTGAGTGTGTGCAGGTTAGGAGATGGTGGGGGATGTTTGCAGATGTGGGCTCGGGATCTGTGAGTGGGCTGGGGGAGATGGGAGATTATGTGGGTGAGTGCGGAATTTGTGTGTGGGTAGGTGCTGAATATGTGAGTTGACGGGGAGATGTGTGTGTGGCTGAGGTGGAGGAGGAAATTGGATGAGTGATTGTTGGTGGGAAATGGGACGGGTAGAGGATATGTGAGTGGGTGGGGAGATGTGTGTAGGTGTGGGATGTGTGGGTTATTGCATGTATGTGTGCTTGGGGTGTGGGTGGATGGGATGTGTGGTTGGTGAGAGGTGTGTGTGGGCGGGGAGATGTGTAGGTGTAGGGATGTGGTGGATGGGTGGGGGAATGTATTGTATGTGTGTGTGGTTGGGTGGGGGAGTTGGAGTGAATGGGGGATGTGTGGGTGGGTGGTGGATGTGTCTCATAACATAGTAATATGCATTGTTTATGTTTACAAAATTCACGTGACAATGTTTTTTTCTTATGCACTGTTGATGAAAGAAAGATGAGTGATTGGAAGGGCCGAATGTAAGACGGGCCTGCGTGCCCAATTTGTTACCCTTTGAAAATAAAGTCTGTTCGTTCGTTCGTTTGTTCGTTCTCTCTCTCTCTCTCTTTATTTGACAATGTTTTTTTCCCCATGTGAATGTACCATGCGTAATAAGCATTGTTTATGCTTACAAAATCAATTTGATGTTTTTTTCCCTATGTAAATGTAACATGCACTGTTGATGAATGAAAGATGAGTGATCGAAAGGGCCGAATGTAAGACGGTCCTGCGTGCCCAATTTGTTACCCTTTTAAATTAAAGTCTGTTCGTTCGTTCGTTCTCTCTCTCTCTCTCTCTCTCTCTCTCTCTCTCTCTCTCTCTCTCTCTCTCTCTCTCTCTCTCTCTCTCTCTCTCTCTCTATCTATCTATCTCTCTCTCATGAAAACACATTTGTCACAAATATTACATGAAATCAAAAGATAAAGGATCTAAAAGATCTCGTCATAGGTAAAAAGTTGCACAGTTCTAAGCATATAATGCGGTTGTGATAACACTCAACTTACAAGAAGAGAACAGATGGCAAATACAAATCCCGCACAAAATGCGGAACAATCGCCAGTACCCTGAGCCTGATCCATTGTACGTGCTTGATTTTTTGCTAGTTCTTTCTTTCGCTCTTTCAGCTGGACAGAGAACACATTGATAATCGAGTTCCTGACAGGGATAAAGAGAGGTCTGTTACAATGATATCATTACTGGCAAATTTCATAGATGTAATAATCAATATTATAGCAAGACAATGACTTCTAATGTTTTACACTCTCTCTTTCTCTACCCTTCATCGTCCCTCTCTTGCTCTACCTCCCCCTATATTCCTTCCTCAGACTTACCGCTCTCATTCCCTCCCTACCTCCCTTCTCTCTCTCTACCTCTCTTCCTCCCTCAGTCCCATCTCTCTCTCACACACACATTCTCTACCTCCCTCAACCCCATCTCTCTCTCTCTCTCTCTCACACACACACACACACACACACACACACACACACACACACACACACACACACACACATTCTCTACCTCTCTCTCTCCATTTGAAAAATGAAAAACCAAATGTATAACACCATGTAGCCATATAAAATGTGACAGGACGGCCCAGGCAGCATCAGAATCTCACAAGTTTGAAAGGAATTAAAACGTCCTTCAAAAAGGATAAAAACGCAAGAAAAAAATAGACTCACTTAGAGCCCGCACTATCATTTTTACTACAGTGGTAGATCAAAGCAACATCTGGTCTCTACATCTAAGAGATTTTCCCTTTGATGTTCTGATCAACCAGACATGGTGGAGCCAGTAAGTGGTGTGTTAGTTTACAATCCTGCGGTTTGAATAGGGACAGATACCTAACTCCTTAGTTTAACAGGACCTAATGTGTGAACCAGCCACGGCAGAATGGGAGATAAGAGGGTCAGCCAGACCTGTCTGAAATAACACATGCGGTAAAGTGGAGACAGAAAACATTTGTATTGCCGCCACGTGTGATCCTAAACAGCAATATAAGGCAGACTTTACACCTCATCGCAACCCAGGAGATAAAGCTTGTTAATTCCCGGCAAAGCAATGAGGCTACAGCAGATTGGAATGTAGGTATGACGCAATGACCATTGCATTGGCCTAAGCATTGTTTCAGGCACGTGGCGGAACATCAGTCAATTTTACTGACAGATCAAACTACCGTTCACAGGAAAGGAGGAGGGGTGAATAGAATTTGGGACTTAATCCATCCCGGTAAATCGTCCTTCATGAAAAATAGATGGACATAATGAATATGGGACACAGAAGTTAGCCCGCGTGGAAACTAGGAGCAGGAAGGCGGAAACCACCACGCCAGGAACAAAGAGTATAAAACTATGAGCAGTGACAACATAACTTCAGACGCGTTAACAATAGCATTCCTAGGATACCTACTGGAGAAATATTAACATTTCGTTTTGTTGGACTTCGGTAGGAAGTCTTGTGACGGAATTTCCTAAAGCTATAACCTCAGGTAATACCATTATTCTGATAAGTTTGTCTGCTAGTCTGAGGTCTATTTAGTTTCTTGTTCTGCATATTCTCCCACAATTTACAGCACTGGTGGATTTTCATTTTACTTAATGTTCCAGTTCTAGCTTTACGATTTCACTGAGAACTATCTTCTTCTTTCATTCACTACTTGGTTGTCTGATTTGTTGTATGTGATAATTTGGAGAAATCCATTATCCAAGCTACATGAGCAGGTGGCTTATTCATGTACAGGAGATACATTTAGATTCATCCTGTATGATGTTAAATATTGGGGAGACTGACTACTTAGGAGAAATTCCTGAGAGCTACCAGTCTCTTTATAGCATCCAAATTAATGTTGATTATTTAAACCAACAATTTTAATGCCTACCAAGATTGGGGTGAAACCACTTGGAGGGAGAAATGTCACTTGTTCACCTTGTCTGCATGATGTCTGCATGAGGACAGACATGACTTAGGACACTTTTTTCCAGACAGGTTCAGGGAAGGCATTTAATGTTCGACAGGGACTGCGACCAGCCCTTCCGACAAGACAGTATGAATGAATTAGAAAGAGAGAGAGGGGTGAACTTATATGGGAAACACTCCATTATATAAATGTATGTGAATATGTATGTTTTGAGCTATAGATGTTCTAAATGGTTAAATGAATATATACATATACATTTATTTAGATCTGATATATGTTTATGTAACATGCCATCATATATCATAATACCATCATATGTTATGACTTGAATGTATGTTTATATGAATACATATCCATATGTGGTTTGAGATGTGTAGACGTAGATACTACCCAACTCCGTTCGTTTCATTCCTTAGGAGCAATTAGAACCCATTATCAGGGAGTGACTTAGTCTAGTGAAGGTACCAATTTGGACTCCTTTAATCTGACAGTGAACTGCGTCTCACTGGGGGAAGCATGACCTATGTGTCTTCTTAGCCAGATGAGTTATGTATAACCTCATTATAATCATCATCATCATATTATCATCAAAAGACATAATAATAAACAGTTGTTGTATTTTAAACTCAGTTGTCCGTATAAATTCTAAATGTCTATAAATGTTTGTGTAGCTTACATTAGCACAAACATTATTATATCATTTAGTGGGGGTTCAAACACATAGTCCAGAGGGAGATAGTGTCAGGGAGGTACCTTGCCTATGCAGCATTTTAAGTAACGAGCGTATCCTGCATGTCTTAATTCCTCTTTTCTCACCCCTGGTGATACCAAGTACAGCTCAATCAATCTATATTTTCAACGAGCCACTTCTGGGCTGTTTTCTTGAGTATCAGGGACGGTGTCTTAAATCAGCATAACAGACATTTGTTCCACGTTTTCTCTCTGGGATCTGGGGTGGTAATTAATCCCTTCTGACAGATTTAAGGGATCTCAAACTGCATCCAGAACTATACACCAGTAGAAGAAAATGATTTTGGCTGAGAGGTTTCCCATCTGAGATCTAACCCCAGCCAATTGATGACATAAAGAATGTGGAGAACATAAAACGAATATTATAATTGCTCAACTACCATGAATAAACACATTTTTGTAATCCATTTTATGAAATAAATTAACAGGATACTACCCTTAAAATAAGTTTATCAAAATCAATCCACACAAAAATATAACCCCCTAATTTTCATGGAGGTGTGGTAGTGGAGAGCCTAGTAAGCTTACCTGTTAGCCGGTTGTTATGTGTTCAAATCACTGAGACGGGATTTCTTTTTTAACTGACTTAGGCTCCTAGGTCTTAAAGCTTACAGTTTACCAGGCTTTATGCCATATGGCTCGGTCTCTTTCTTAAGGTTGTGTGAGTGCGTTCGTCCATGCGTGTGTGTGTGTGTGTGTGTGTGTGTGTGTGTGTGTGTGTGTGTGTGTGTGTGTGTGTGTGTTGAAAGTGATGCACACAGCACAATCTCTGTAGCTGCAGCACCAACCCCCAGAAGTCTCAGCGAAAATGTTGCTCATGAACTGAATGATTAAGCAAGGTATCGAACCATAACCTTCACAGCACAAGGCAGGTGGTTTTAGCACTTTGTCACAGAGACACATGCTGATCTCCAGTCAGAAAGCATCACCATTTGTGTGTTACAATTGCTTTACCTCTGCATGTGTCCTGTAGTCTTCACTGACTGTTGTACGTTTCCTTGTCTTCTTTGCTTTCAGCGTACATCCTGCATCTCCGCTGACTATTTTACAAAGTCAATTCATATTATCCTAGAAAGCTGTATTGCCCTTATAACATCGGAAATAAACTTTCAGGTGTTTATCAGCACTTATAGAAGTCAAAGAATAGAATCAGAATTTAAAGAACACTGTAGAAGATAGAAAGAAAATGAAAACTATGCACACACTGAGATTTGAACCTGTTGTCTCCAAACGACAGTGCCTCACTGAAGGAACTGTCTATCATGAGCACCAAGACACCTTGAGCATTAAAATGCATTAGGCAAGGCAACTAGCAAAGGATTAAGAATCATGATGGGGATATGGTGAGATCAACATTCTGCAAAGGTCTTGCTACATGATGAGCCCATTATACAGAACTTCTGATAGAAATGGAACAAGACTTCTGACATATGCCTGGGTCATTGACATTGAGGTGAGTGACCTGTAGTGGGGCTAAGAGAAAAACAACCAGCCATGAGAAATAATGGTGAGGGTGAGTGCAGACCCCCAGGGTGGATGGGGCGAGAGACAGTGTATTTTGTGTGAAGTCAGGGGACTTCAGAACAGATGAGGTTTTAGACTCCGAGCTGGTCAGGAGGTCTACGGAGGAGCAGAGTTGACTGGTAGAGCTCTGTCCTGTGTTGTTGTTGTTCTCCGAGTTTTGAATGCAGGCCTAAAACCCAGTGGGGGTTGTATAGTTAATGGAGGCCTGAACCCAAAGTGGGTTGGATAGTTAGTGGAGGCCAGACCCAGTGTGTGGGTTGTATTGTGTGAGGTCCAGCCGTGGATAGTAGCTGGATAACTGTCTTGTGGATTCGAGATTAAAGAAGGCCTTGGGAAGGCAGTGATGTGTGCGTATTAAGTTGCGAGAAGGATATATATATTCTATGGATTACATTGTTTTCTGGATATATAAATATGTTACGTGTGTCCGTGTTCTTTCTGTATTAAAGGATTATGTGCGCCAACTCAATCTTGTTCACTGACTGATGGATGTGTACTACTGGGGTGAGTTGCATTGTGAGACAGGTGGCTAGCTCTACTTACACTCCATAGTGACATACAAGGAACATTGAAACCTAGACAACGACCATCTCACTCAGTTAGGATAAAGAACATTGTGACAACTTCCAAGCACTAAACATTGATTCACTCCTCATTCAAGACGCAAAAGCCAAAACCACCTCTAATCACTCCTGCCCCCTTCCCTTCAGATTCTGAGTCTTCAACTTCTCAATCTTCAATGGCTACCTTCCATTACTATTTATCTAGTGTATTTGCCTTCCAGGCAGTGGTGCGGGTTCAATATCTAATGGTGACAGGATTAATTATTCCAACCACTATGGTTCTGGGATGAACTCTGCCTCATAAAATGGGTACCTTTGTGAAAATACCTGCCTCTTTTCTTCACCTCTTGATTGGAACTGGGAAGCCTCAGTAGTGTAATGGCTAAAAGCTTGCCAGCCAAGCAGTAGGTCATGGGTTCAATCCACAGTTGAGCGAATTAATATTTTTTCAAAATTTTTCAGGGCTCCTAGGTTGACCAAGCCTATACTGGGTACCAGGGATGTCTTGGGGAATAAAGACGGCCGGCTAGATACAGACCACGTCACCTAGTGAGTGCTGATTGGTCTATACAGATATGGTTCTAGCTCTGTATACCCAATGTGCCTTCAGGCGTCAGCAGGGTCCTTTTCTTAATGGGCTGACTTGATTGCAATTTGTTTAGCTCTCTCCATGAGCCACTCCGTGACAAAGAGGTTACGGACGCAGATCGTAATCCTGTATACTGCGTTCGAAACACAGCTGCAGCGATTTGGCAGCAGACCGCCTTGCATTGGGTTTTGTATAAAATGGTATGGGTGCCGGTCATTCAGAAAGCAATGGCAAACTACTGAACATAAACTTGCCAAGAGATCTCAAGCAGTCAAAAAATGCTGGGGTTTACTGAGATGTCAGAAAAACATACTTGATGGAATCATTGGATGTCCTTGATATAACTGGTTGCACAGTGGACATCCTTTCTTCTGAGACGTGAAGTACCATTTAGCTAAGCAAGTACGGCACAGTGTGTGACCACAAGTGAGGGTGGTGGGCTGCACAAGGAGAAGGAAGCAGATTGCGCATGTCAGAGTGTTGGGGGAATACGCACAGGACATGGAGAGGACAAGGGACAGAATAGAGTCAAGGACTACAGAGATGACGATAGACAGGACATGGGTAAGGGCACAGTGAAAGACAGGACATCGGTGGGGACACCGAGATATCATAAGACAGGACACCGACAGGACAAGACCTAGTAATATAAGGGGACATAAGTTCACGGGACACTGTCCTGAACTGACCAGACGGCATTACACCGAACGACCCAACACAACACGGGCGGACTAACGAACTACATGACTGTTGAGACAGCTCGGGTTGTCACAGGGGACACGTGGTCCAGTACCACGAGACGAACTGACCAGTTTGAAAACGTCAGACGAGACTCAGACAGTTTAGAGGAAGGACCGTTGTGTGTTCTGGAGCGAGTGTATAGTTTTTTGCGAGAGTGCTAGTTGAAGATAGCGAGTAATTGTGTGTAGGGCTTGTGCAATTGGCTGAGTGCTATAAGTGTTTGTAAGGTGGCAGTTTTGTACATAATGATTTCATCGCCTTGTGTGTACACTGTGACAATGATTAGGTTCTCCTGAATTAAAACGTATATACCATACGCACGACTTATGTTTTCTTGAGTGCGTATGAAGGATTTGAATACCTGTTATGTGAGACGATGACATCGCAGGTAATCTCTTCTGTTTCATCTACATAAACCTCATGACCTGAAACAGAAGAAAGCCTTATTTACCAAACATACACTTGTGCTCCATGGCGAAGAAGTTACAGACGCAGTTCGTAATCCCACATACTGCATTTGAAACACAGCTGCTGGCGATTTGGCAGCAGAACACCTTGCGTTGATGTTTTATGAAATGGTATGGGTGCCGGTCATTCAGAAAGCAATAGCAAACTACTGAACGTAACTTGCCCAGGAATCATGAACAGCCAACACATGCTGGGGTTGACTGCTACGTCCTGTAAAGGATATGCAACTAACAACACTTGTGCTGTTGTCTACAACTTTAAAAGATAACATCCTGGTCAAACTTCTTTGGGAGCCGTGGTAGCGTAGCAGCTAGATGCTTGCTGCCCTGATGATGGTCTTGAGTTTGCTCCACAGCAAGGCGGTTTGGAATTTGTCTTTGATTGATCTGGACTCCAGGGTCGACCCAGCCTAAAATGAGTACCAAGAAATGTCTTGGGGAGGCAAGGAGGGTTGCATGATACCAACCACATCAACCACTTAGTGCCGTATACAAATATTGGTCTAGCTTCATATGCCCAGTGTGCGTCAGGCATGTAATAGAGACCTTTACTTTTTCAACTGTTTCCATAAGCGGGCACTCTCCCACTGTTTATACTTCACCTCTACACCGCAAGGTACAAGAGGAACATGATGAGATGAGAGATGAGACTTTTTCAGCAAACTTCAGTGTTATTATTGGGATATAGGACATCTATTGTTATTTCAGGTCATGAATTTTGTATTTCTTTATTAACACCTTTTCAGCAATTATGATTTTTTTGTGTGGTCGTCTCTGGTTTCCTTAAGGTATTTGTAGTGTTACACTATCACTATTGTAGATTATATAATTTGATATTTCTTCTGGTATATTTGCAACTTTATAGTAATGGACATAAATTGATTAATATTTTATCTTACCAGAATGATCTCCCATAGAGGCATTTATGCCTTTGTTTTCTGCAAGGGTCATCCAGTAAGCATCTGTACTGATGTAAGCTCTAGATAGCCATGAGAGATGAATTAAAATTACCGTTACTTAGTGACATAGTCACCAGCCACTGTAACACATGTTCCCCATCAAACTATGAGCTTCTGTATTTCGGCAGTATAAAATTCTTTTGGCTGGTCCTTGAGCCATGAGAAAACTACCTGATGCACTTAGCTACTCTTGCTGTTTTTTTAACCAAAATTCAGTTGTTTAGCACCCAGCAACGGGAAACTTTATGAAAATTGAGGTAATCTCTAATGATAATGTCCACAGAATTTTTGCTTATGCCAGGAGCCATCACGACTTTTCGTACAGTAACTCACTGACCATCAATAACAATCTTATCGACAATGTGCATGGCTTCACTTGTAGTGACACTTTTCAGTTGACCTTCACAGGGCTCATCCTTGATGGCTTCATGACCTTCACAAAAGCGTTTACATTATTCAAACAATGATAAACACGCTACAGTCTATTCTCCAAACACACATAACTATAAACAATGAATTTCAGTAGGTTTTATATCTCCTTTCACCAAAAATGTCATGTCAACACATTGTTCCTGCACTGGAGTCAACAGATCCAATGCCATTTTGAACAGCAAAGCATAACAGAACTGTTAATACTTTTCCATTCCCCCACCAATTGTTAGATCAATACTGTTCACTTTTGAGCAGTCACTTAAATTAATCATCTTTGTCTCTGGATTATCCGGACAACATTTGAATACTTACTGAATGACCCATGTACATGTCTTAAACGGCACTACAATTTCTGAATGCAATCAAATGGATCTGTGAGTAACAGGAATTTTGCAGCTCCATCATGATAATTCAACCGCTTATTCTTTGCATCTGATTTAGATTTTCTTGGCAAAAAAACACAATATTCACCTGGTTTGTCAGGCTCATTGCTCTCCCAGCATGACTGTTATCCAAGCTAAAATGCCACTGAAAGTGATCCAAGCTAAAATGCCACTGAAAGAGATCCAAACTAAAATGCCATTGAAAGAGATCCAAACTAAAATGCCACAGAAAAATATTCAAGCTAAAATGCCACTGAAAAAGATTCAAGCTAAAATGCCACTGAAAGAGATCCAAGCTAAAATGCCACTGAAAGAGATCCAAGCTAACATGCCACTGAAAGAGATCCAAGCTAAAATGCCACTGAAAGAGATCCAAGCTAAAATGCCACTGAAAGAGATCCAAGCTAAAATTCCACTGAAAGAGATCCAAGCTAAAATGCCACTGAAAGAGATTCAAGCTAAAATGCCCTTGAAAGAGATCCAAGCTAAAATGCCACAGAAAAATATTCAAGCTAAAATGCCACTGAACAAGATTCAAGCTAAAATGCCACTGAAAGAGATCCAAGCTAACATGCCACTGAAAGAGATCCAAGCTAAAATGCCACTGAAAGAGATCCAAGCTAAAATGCCACTGAAAGTGATCCAAGCTAAAATGCCACTGAAAGAGATCCAAGCTAAAATGCCACTGAAAGAGATCCAAGCTAAAATGCCACTGAAAGAGATCCAAGCGAAAATGCCACTGAAAAAGACGCAATCTGTGTCATGAGAAGAAATTATGCGGCCACGTTCCACTCCATTCCCAAGGCAGTCTTCCAGAAATGCTTCCAACAATAATTGGGCTTCTGGGAGAAGAGTCTACAGTCCCAAGGAGAGTACTTTGAAGGGGTTTAGGAATTCACACCTCCAGGTAAGAAGCTGTATTTTTCCAGGCCAAAGACAAACTGATATTTTACAAGATCTGAACACTGAAGAAAGATGGCTTATTAACAGCATCGTGTCTTAAAACTGAAATACTTTAGCCATGTTAAATGTAACATTGGATGTCCATGTGGCAGACTGGGTAAGACCACTTGCTCTTAAACTTCCGGTGTGCTGATGCTGAGGTAGCAGGTTCAACCCCTACATCGGACAGTTGGACTAAAATGTTGATTTATCATCCTTGACTGGGGATGTAAACTACAAGTACCTCAGAAGTCAGCGTGGATTTGCTTGATGGTGAGAGACACTGGTAATCGGTAAAGCTAATCCACATGCAAAAATCAGTCAAGTGCACTAAAGTAGTAGTACAACGCTTGAGTTCAAAGCGAGCAAACGCACACACACAAAAAAAAAGAGTAACAATAACTTAGAAAAAACAGCAATGGAAAGCATGGTTTCTGGAAGAAGCAGAAAGTGTCCTGGACACAGCATTAAAGGCACTTTCGACATGGAGTGCATGAGGCAGAAGAACCAGTGAACTTATTTCTAAACTTCGGGCTAACCTCTGACTTTCCTAGGAGGCATTGCAGATGATACACTTGAAGCAGCTTGTCTTACAGATGTTATATAACACTTGGCTGTCTGTGTTATTCATTACCATTTAACTGGAATTGAAAAAAAAACAGTATAGATTTATTAATATTACTATGGAGGCAAAAGGGAACATTGGTAGCGAAGTGGCTGGCATTCTTGCCTGCTGTCCCCGGGGTTGTGTGTTTAAACTCACATCAAGGCAGAAATTTTTGTTACTTAGGTTTCCAGACTGACCCAGTCAAGAATGGTTACTAGCAGTGTTATGGAAAGCAAAGATGGTCAGAATGGTATTGACCACAACCCCCACTGAATGCCAAATGGTCCATACAAATTTAGGTCAAGCACCATATATCCAATATGCCTCAAGGGGTGGAAAAGGATATTTTACTTTCTTAATTTTATACAAGAAAAAGGATACCTATAATAGACACTGCAATAAGGCTGTCTAATGCTAATATTTTAAATGTATTAGAGACATTCATTTGAAACCCGTTCCAATGGCTTTATTAATTTTAAATGAATTATGCACCATGGGTTGTCAGAAGAAGTCGCCGTAGGCATTCAGGCAAGCATCCCATTGCTTAGGTAGGCGGCAAATGTCGTCCGCAAAAAAGGATGTGGTTGCTCATTGAAACAAGTGTTTATCGCGTTCATTACATCTGCATCTGTGTGAAATCGTTGCCCCTTGAGAGCTTTTTTTTAGAGGTCCGAACAAATGAAAATCACATGGTGGCAAATTAGGACTATAGGCTGGATGTTGCAGAATTTCACACTTCTTCCTTGCTAATGCTATCTGAACAATCTTTGTGACATGCGGACGAGCATTATTGTGCAGCAAAATCACACTGCAAGAAACCATGTTGGGTCGTTTATTCTTGATGGCTTTTTGCAGCTTGAAACACCACAGCGGTGCTGGTTTTTTCGAAAAAGGTATAGAGGCCGGTCGTTCAGAAAGCAATGGCAAACTACTGAACGTAACACTTACCTAGTACATCAACAGCAGTTGAAAATGCGGGTGTTGACTGCAACGTCCCGTAAGGGATACGCAACTTAGTTTTCTTTTCTAGTGTTTGCAAGTAGTGGGTAGAGTTGATATTGACACCAGTTCTTTAAAGTCGGCCAACAATAGCCCTTCATGGTTTAAAAAAAATGCGCTCAGCATAACCTTACCAGCGGAAACCTGTAACTTGAATTCTTTGACTTTTGGTGATCCAACATGCTTCCATTGCATGCTCTCTCTTTTGCTGCTCAGCTAAAAGTGGTGACACCATGATTCATCGCCTGCCACTATGCTGAAAAGAAATTCATCACCCTCCACTCTGTAACTCAGCAAGTGGTCAAACACCATCCCATGCCTTCCTCTTTTTGGTGGTTGGTCAACATCCGTGGTACCCACTGTGAACACACCTTCCGATATTGCAGTTTCTTACGAACGACCTTTTGAATTGTCCCAATAGACACATCAAATTCTTTCGCTAGCGAACGTGTGCTTCGACAACGGTTCATCTGTACTGTTGCATCAATTTTGGCTATGGTTTTTCTGTTTTTGATCTGTCGTGAACTGACCTCCTTTCCGAAACATTCGTGCCCAATCTGTCACTGTTGTCTTCGACACACACTTGTTACCGTATGCTGCCTGCATTCTTCGATGAATGTTCACTGGTCGACATCCTTCAAATGAAAGAAACTGAATCACCACTCTTTGAGCTTCTGTGGACGGATTTTGGATCAACCCTGCTATTTTCTCAACGGTCAGAAACAGAACCTATGCATCATGGAATGATAAGCACTTGTTCTTTTATTCATTGGTCAGTACTTATCACATGACTATGACATGATCATGTTCAATGTACGCAATTACGCACAATGCAGCACGAACAGATTTCAAATGAACGCCACTTATACTTGTACACACATCATTTACATGCTTGCATCCCTTTCCTGAACTCAGGACACAGTTCATAATTATTATAAAAGAGGTTACAAAATAAGAGGATCAGATTTACCACACCCGTTTTATTCCAGTTAGTTCGTTTCTATTAGTAGAGCAGCTAAGTGCCTGTGAAAGCATCACATAGAGTACACACTCTGTAACTCCAGTGACAACTCCCTGGGACCTCTGAAAGAAATAGAGGCCTAAAACAAACCTGTGACCTTCTAAACATGAGGCAGATGGCATAAGCACTTTACAACAAAAACCCCCTCATAAAAGCTCTGTCCTTTTATTAACAAGTGGTTACCAAACTGTAAAGAGTGTCGCACTGGTGCAGCACAAGGTGCTGGCAGATGGGGTAGGAAAATTCAAAGATTAGGATTAGGAGACATCATGACTCTTTGTACAACACACTGTAAATAATCATTACTCTGATAAAATGCGCCATATTGTATATCAGACCGTAAGAGAGAGTTAGTTAGTTGGTTGGTTGGTTGGTTGGTTGGTTGGTTGGTTGGTTGGTTGGTTGGTTGGTTGGTTGGTTGGTTGGTTGGTTGGTTGGTTGGTTGGTTGGTTGGTTGGTTGGTTGGTTGGTTCGTTTGTTCGTTCGTTCGTTCGTTAGTTAGTTAGTTAGTTAGTTAGTTAGTTAGTTAGTTAGTTAGTTAGTTAGTTAGTTAGTCGACAGATCACCTTCATTGCACATCGAACCATTCAGTCCATAAGTGCTCGGATCCCCTCCTCAGAAAATACCACAGCGTGTATCGGCTGACAACACCAGTTCTGTGTTGGTTTATCAGTCTTCTTAGGCTTCCTGTGTAGTGTTCTTGTTTGGCCACCCCTCTTTTAATTTGCTGTTCTCGCAGACTGGCCATGGTTGTAGATTCACAGTCATCACTTGGTTCTCGCAAAAGTCTTACTTCTCGTAGAGCATTCAGAATGTCAGCCTGGTCCATGGCGCGTCCGCCCTCCACTGTAGCGCTACCTGCGAGCATGTCAGCCGGCTCATTCCCTTGTCCTCCCGCATGCCCTGGCACTGAGTTGAAACTAATCTTTGCCAGCCGAGACCGCTCCAGAGACAGCACCCATTCTCATCGGACCCCCCCCCCCCCATCTCTATCCTCTTGAGCATGTTCATTGAGTCGCTAAGGAAACATGCCCTAGTGAATGTCTGTGTCTCGAGCCATGTTATTGCTTTACTTACTGCCATGACTTCCATAGTCAGGCTACTTGTGGTCTCAACAAAAGCACCAGAGTCCTCCTTCACAATTCTCCCTCTGGCCCGAGCCGTAAAGGCCCATGAGCTTCTCACATGTGAGACCTTAAGAAGTTGGATGTAGAATATAAATCTCAATGTATAAATATTATGTTTAGTGAAGGATGACAAAATGAGTACAGGTGACATGACAGTACATCACAATACAAAAACCAATATATTCATTCAAAATCATATATTTTGTAGCCGGTCGCTCAGAAAGCAATGGCAAACTAATTAGCATAATCTTGCCTAGTACATCAACAGCAGCTGAAAATGGTGGTATTGACTGCAATGTCCTATAAGGGATATGCAACATTTTTTTTAAAAAATAACCTTTGTTCATGTTTACAGGTGTGATAAATTATGATGAGATCTGTAATGATCTAGTGCTGTTTATTTAGCACTAACCTTCAAAACTTTCTAACGATTACAGTAGTTGAGCTCTCCTACATCATTCCTCTATAAGAAAACAGAAAACAAATGGTTGTTTAAGAACACAACTAAGCAAATTCCAGTGAATCTAGAGGTGAGAATATCTCTGATGGAGAAGACAAACACTGAAACTTCCTAGCAGTATAACTGATTCAATGTCAAACAACAAGTGGGTATGGACAACACATGGTACACAATCAAATGGACAAGAATTATCATCTCAATCTCCATTCAATGAGCTTTAAAATTGTGGATACCAGGAAACAGAACAAATAACATGATGACCCAAGTATGGCGATATATCATCCTATCCAAATAGGGGGTTGCATTTGGCGATATATTATCCTCTAGCCCTGAATCAGTTAAGCAGAACGTCCCTCCCCTGGAATTCATAAAAAAGTTAGCTGCATGTCCTTTACAGGACATTGCAATCAACTCCAGCATTTATTGCCCGTTTGTGATTTACTAGGCATTTTAACATTCAGTAGTTTGCCATTGTATTCTGAACAGCTGACACCTTATATTATCAAAATCAACGCTAAGCAATCCAAATAGTCCTCTACTGATTTCCAACCCCCGACTTGGTATGTCAGGGAATTAAGAAAATGCATTTCGCCTTCCCTTAAGACACAGATGCTGGCTGGTCCAGAAATATAAGATCTACAAATGCATGCAGAAGAGAATTAGAGACAGAGGTGAAACATTTCAGTTAAATTATTTAGCAGGTGAAAGTTCGTCATCATTATGATATGATGATAATATGATGGCAAATGTTGAATTATGCTTACTCTAATGGAACACACTTGTGCCACTAAGTTTGCTTTCCCTATCACAAATAAGCTGAGTAAAGTATTGAAATAAGAACATTTTTTAAAATAATAATTATAGAAAATAGTGTATATATATGTTCTCAATCTAATGAGTACAAATATGTCTCGTGGTTTCCTTTTCCCATTGTGTGTGAAAATGATGCGCTTCAAGATATGATGTTATAATTGTGTTTTGATGATGTTAAGGAGCAGTTCTTATGATATTGGTGAAGAAAAGTGGTGTATTTATCATTATTCAGTAAATTTAATTGGATTATCATCAATGACGGAGAATTAATGCCTTGGTAATGTGGAAATTGTTAATAATTGTCATCCCTGTCTTGAAATATTTTTTTTAAAAACAAAATCTAACATTATTATTATATTTCTAGCCTCTAGTAAGTACCAATACTCAATAACGATGTGTTCTTTGTGCAACCTCCTTTAATTTGATCTATATATCTGCTACCATTTTAACAATTTTAAGATTATTACTGATTACTGTGACACGTCCCTATTTAATCAATTTCTGTTTGGTCCAAACCCACTTTTTGTTTGGCAGTAAATCAGTTAAGTACTTAAGTGAAACTATGTCTAAGTCAAAGAAGAGATTCACATTTCTTAAAAGACTTCAAGAATGCTTTCTTTAATTGTTCTTTAAAGTACTTTGTATCAATCCAATGTGGCAACTGTAATATATTCGATTTAACATATAACAAATTTGCTGCAATCACTTTTTTTTTTTAAATTTTACATTAATTAAAACAACAAACAACGTCAGCTTATCATCTGACTAAATACCTTCCTTCCTGTTTGACGGCGAAGATCTATGTTCTAAACGCCAATACACTTATTATTTAAACTTTATATTATGTAATCAATACAATACTAGTCTAGTTTGTTTATGTATTTCAGAGATTTATGACTGGTAAGAAGGACTGAATGAATGGCTAGCATGTGATTCCCCGAGAATGTGTGCAATGATTGTTGTTGCCCCGAGAACTGTCGCCTGCTTGGTTTCAGAATAACAGGATAATCCCGTTGTAATTGTTAGTGCAATGGGCGGTGTGCAAAATTATTGTTACGGAGGCTATGGCCCTTATGGACGGTGCACAATGTTCGTTGTTGTTGCTGCTGCTACGGACAATGTGCAATGATTGTTGTTGTTTTTGCTGCTGCTATGGACTGTGTGTAATGATTGTTGTTTTTGTTGTTGTTGCTGCTACGGATGGTGTGCAATGATTGTTGTTGTTGTTGTTGTTTCTCCTACCGCTATGGACTGTGCAATGATTGTTGTTGTTGTTGTTGTTGTTGTTGCTGCTGCTACGGACGGTGTGCAATTATTGTTGTTGTTGCTGCTGCTATGAAGGGTTGTTGTTGTTGTTGTTGTTGTTGCTATAGATGGTTGCAATGATTGTTGTTGTTGCAGCTGCTGCTATGGGTGGTGTGCAATGATTGTTGTTGTTGCTGCGACATATGGTGTGCAATGATTGTTGTTGTTATTGCTGCTACTATGGAAGGTGTACAATGATTGTTGTTGTTGTTGCTGTTGCTGTTGCTGCTGCTGCTTCTATAGACGGTGTACAATGATTGTTGTTGTTGCTGCTGCTATGGACGGTGTACTATGATTGTTGTTGCTGCTACTATGGATGGTGTATAATGATTGTTGTTGTTGCTGTTGCTATGGGCGGTGTACAATAACTGTTGTTGTTGTTGCTGCTATGAACCGTGTACAATTATTATTGTTGTTGCTGCTGCTATGGACGGTATACAATTATTGCTGCTGCTGCTGCTGCTGCTGCTGCTGCTGCTGCTGCTGCTGCTGCTGCTGCTGTTGCTGATGCTGTGTGTGTTGATGGCGAGCTTTTATACGTCTCTGTGTCGTTGCAGGTACGGACAGCCCAAGTATGTTGCTCCATGCTTGCCCAGGCAGATGGCGCACTTTCTTTTGGTGTCGGGTGCTCGAAAGTCTGTGTCAAGCTTGGCCAGTGGACACTCCTTGAAGGCGTGGTGATCGGCGCAGTACCGGCAGATTTCCGTCTTACTGTGACATGCTGCTCTGCTGTGGCCGGCCCTCTGGCATCTGGAACATTGTTTGATCCTTGGGATGAATCTCTCTGGCTGCTACATTCTCTTGCTGATTGCAACTGTGGTCGGCATTACGCTGCCCTCCGACGTCACCACTGCCAAGGTTGTAGGTATCTTGGAGAGATGAGGAGCCGCTCCGCCTTTAAGAATCGGATGTGAAGATTCTCTTCTCGTAGCTGCTTCAGGATTTCTTCGTCTGATAGCTCCACTTGGATACGCTTGATAACCCACTTGATTGTCGGTGAGTCGGTGTTTCCGACTCTGGTGTCTTTCTCCTCCCTCTGCTTCTCAGTAGGTTTGTCTCTTGTTTGTAGTGGGTTGTCGTCTTCCTTCCTCGTGGTAGCGTGTCGGTTATTGGATAGGTGGGGGATGTGTGTGTGGGTGGGGAAATGTGTGTGGGTGGGGGATCAGTGGCTGGGTTGCGGCATGTATTTTTGCCTGGGTCTGTGTGAATGCGTGGAGGTATGTGTGGGTGGGTGGGGAGGTGTGGTGGGTGGGGGATGTGTGGGTGGCTGCGGGATGTATGGGTGGCTGCGGGATGTGAGGGTGGATGGGGGATGTGTCTCACAACATTGCAATATGCACTGTTTGTTTACAACTTTCATTTTACAATGTGTGTTCCCCCCCCCCCCAGGTGAATGTATCATGCGTAATATGCACTTCAGTTCAGTTATTCAGTTATCAGTTGGGGTATCTTCGTTGCACTCCGGACATGTCCATAGGTGCTCAGATCCTCTCCCCCCCCCCCCCCCCAGCAAATGCATCAGCGTCCGGTGGCTAATAGTGCCAGTTCTGTGTTGGTTGACGAGGCACTTTGTTTTCCCGATGTACCTCTCGCGTCTGGCTGTGCCGATTCTTACTCCCAGGTCTTTCATCCTGGACAGCGATGTGGAATCACTGACGTCAAAATCCTCTGTTCTCGCCAAATCTTTAAGGACGTTAATAATATCGGCACGATCCATGGGCTGGCCATCTACAGGGGGTGCAGAGCCAGCCAGTTTGTCAGCTCGTTCATTTCCCTCGACTCCCGCATGTCCCGGGACGAAGATGAAGGTGACTTTACGGACAACAGACTTCCGCAGCGATTCAGTCCACTGTCTACGTACAGATCCAGCTTCGACCTTCTGAATCATGCTCATTGAATCACTTAGTACACACACGTTGGTATAATGCTGTGATTCCAGCCATATGAAAGCCTGTGTAACTGCCATCACCTCCATCGTCATGCTGCTCGTGGTCATAGAGTGGGCACCACTGGATTCTTGAACGGTTCGGCCCGCTGAATGGGCTGTAAATGCCCACGCACTTCTCTGCTGCTTTACAACAGATCCATCTGTATAGATGAGCACTTCGGGGCTATCTGAGTGTTCATAGATGAGCGCGTTAACCTCTGCATTGACAGCGGCAGGGTTCTGCTCTCTGCGAGTGTGATAGTATGCACTGTTTATGCTTACAACATCCATTTGACAATGTGTTTTTTTTCCTATGTAAATGTAACATGCACATTTGATGAATGAAAGATGAGTGATTGAAAGGGCCGAATGTAAGGCCCAATTTGTTACCCTTTTAAAATAAAGTTCGTTTGTTCGTTCGTTCGTTCGTTAAAGAATGCTTGTGGTTCTTGTTTACTGCAGCTCGCTGGTAAGTTCACTCCGCTCGTCTTCTTGTCGGCTACCACGCTGCACATCTTGGATACCGCATGTTTCTTGGTGTTCTTGCACCGTGCCATTTCCCCCCTTATCAGGCTTCTTGACTTGTTCAGGAGACTTGTCTTGTTAGCGCTCGCAGTGCGAAAAACGCTGACGACACGCTTCTCAAAAGAGACTCCCAATATAATATATAATAGTATATAATATACTTTTTCTTCTTCTTTTTCTTCTTCTGCGTTCATCCGGATTTTTTTTCTTCGGATGTGACTGCGTTGTGCCTGTTTACAGCAGAGCTGCGTTCTTGCGCCGTTAGGCCGACACATCCGACTTCTGCGGGCATTTGTTGACCGGGTTAACCTTCCCGGGGTATATAATATACTACATGACCCTGACCGGCTTCGCCCAGCCCTTGGGGGGGGGGGGGGGTCTCATTTAATTCATATTCGGCCCCTGCTCCCGTTCCCGTTCCCAAAAAAAAGACGACCCGGCCCGACTTCGCCCAGCACGTGGCGGGGAGCGTCTCATTTAATTCATATTCGGCCCCTGCTCCCGTTCCCGTTCCGAAAAATTAAGCATTGATTTTAAACTAACTATTTCAGTTGCATCCACGCGAGTGAGAACAACAACTGTTCCTAACTAATTTTTGGTTTAATCAGAGAGTGAGTTCCCTTGCAGCAAGATGGCGGAGATCGAATTTCCTCATGGTGTGCTGATGCCGGCGCCCTTGTCAACCCTGCAAAGATATTGTGAACACAGACCTGCCGGCAGTAAGAATTGATGGGAGCATTTTGAGTAGAACCCAGTCAATGACATATCTTGGCGTGAGGCTTGATTGTAGCCTGTCCTTCAGAGATCATGTCGATTATGTCATAACGAAAGCTCGAAAAGGTTTGTCAGCAATGAGGGTTATGGCGACTGCCAATATCGAGCAAGAACTGCTAATACTTCTGTTCCAAGGACTGGTGCTTTCACGCATCGAGTATGCCCTGGCCATCTTCACTGTCAGCCCTACACAGATTGGAAGACTTGAAAGGGTACAAAACGATGCCATGCGCATCATTTTGGGCTGCACGAGAGACACCAGCTGTGTAGCAATGAGATGCCTCCTTGACTTCCCGACTGTGGAACACAGGATCAAGATCTGGAGAGCTCGTGCATACTTAAAAATAAGTGCAGATGAGCAGCACCTTCTGCATGACGCTATATTCAGAGAAAACGGTGACAGGCTAAAGAGGGGCAAATCATGGATGGGTCGGGCGGAAGATGTCGTCAGACAGGTCTGCAGTCTTACCAGTATCAACCCCGGCAAGGAATGGGTGCCGGTGCCTCCAGCTTTTAATTGCACTTTCTCCTGCATTATCACACTCGATAGACGGTGCAGAGAGCAGAACCCTGCCGCTGTCAATGCAAAGGTCAACGCGGACATCTATGAACACTCAGATAGCCCCGAAGTGCTCATCTATACAGATGGATCTGTTGTAAAGCAGCAGAGAAGTGCGTGGGCATTTACAGCCCGTTCAGTGGGCCAAACCGTTCAAGAATTCAATGGTGCCCACTCTATGACCACGAGCAGTATGGCGATGAAGATGATGGCAGTTACACAGGAGTAGTAGGGGAGGCGCAAAGTACACTGTAAATATGGATCCAGATCCATCTGGTGACGTACTATTTTACTATACAAAAAATCATGATCCATCGTGATGACATCACAAACCGGATCCATTTCGGACCTCATTTTTGATAAATTTGCAGGCATTTTCTTGGTACTTCTGGTGTCACTTCCTGTGTCACTTCCGGTCCATGGGTACTATTTACCCAGGTGCCCCACACCCGCCCGATCAGCGTCACGCCGGTCCGCCCCACACCGCGTAGACGTCCGGTCCGGATCGCGCCGTAAGCCTCACACCGCGTCGGTGTCCGCCCCACACCGCCCCACGTCACACCGCGCGTGGATATCGAACCCTTCGCTGAGGAAACAGAAGTCAATATGACGGATTGGAAAAATAATTTATTCCATCACTCGAGTTGCCTCGAGAATCCAGAGTTGGATGCATGAATAAACTTTCACTTTGATAGTTAATTCGGCAGGTGTCCATAGTGCGTACCCATGTATCAATTTAAAGCGAGTGGCGAAAATCTGGTTTAAAAATATACTAGACAAGTATACATTATTATTAAAAAATAAAAACCCCACAGTTATATTCCCTTAATAAGCAGAACAGGTTGTCTCCCTTCATTACACCATAACAAACTGAGAATCGCTTTGTAAACTACTCTGGGCAAACATTCCTTTCTCAGGCAGATCTGGTGAGCGCTGATCTCTACCTGAGATAGTAATTGAAGGTAGTCAACGTTAATTGAATACCCTGCAGCGTGGTCCCTGGCTGACCGCTAATCAGATAATCTCGCATTGCAGTCGCCGGCCAGTAATCTAAGTATCTCGCTGAACGCTGAGCGTCGGCGAATCTGATGTTTCGCTTCGCGGGGCAGTGAATCGTACCCATGCTTAGGTCGCCTTAAAATAAGTTAAAGTATATTCTAGGTAAATAAACATCGGTTGTAAAATAGACAGCGTCACTATGACTATGCTATTCTGCTTATTTTAATTGTAACATTAAAACTGTTAAAGCTATTCATAACTCTACTGAAATCACAATACGACGCCTCACAATTAGACTATAAACATGAATGAACAATTCTTAGTAGGATATTAAGCATCGTGTGCCATGCCGATCGCATGACTTTCATTCGATGTTTAACAGTGCAAAGAATGTGCAACAAGCGGTCTACCCGCTCCTTCCTGGGAATATCTTGAGAGCGCTCTATGTAAAGAGGGTTATCACCAGCTAGTTGTCTATCTATTACAGGACGTTGCAGTCAGTCCCAACATTGTTTGGTTGTTCGTGTGCCATCATGATTTACCATGTTATTTCACGACCAAATGTATGTCTCATACTATAGCTATGTGTCTATCTATTACATATTGCAGTCAAGCTGTAATGCATTGCATTTACAGGACGTTGCAGTCAGCGTGTGTGAGTGTGGGTGCGTGCGCTCGCATGTGCGCGCTCATACGAAACTTAAATATTTTCCTTCGCCTGACATCTATAACTGCAATGTCTCTTGCATGTGTGCACGCGTGTGTGTGTGTGTGTGCGTGTGTGAGTGTGCGTGCGTGCTCGCACATGTGTGCGCTCGTACAAAACTTGAATATTTTCCTTCGCTTGACATCTATAACTGCAATGTCTCTTGCATGTGTGCACGCGCTCATGTGTGGGTGCGTGTGTGAGTGTACATGCGTGCTCGCGCATGTGTGCACTCGTACAAAACTTAAATATTTTCCTTCGATGGACATCTATAACTGCAATGTTTCGTGCGTGTGTGTGCTCGCGTGTGTGTGGGTGCGTGTGTGTATGCGTGCGTGCGTATGTACGCGCTCGTACGAAATATAAATATTTCTCTTCATCAATAACTGCAATGTCTCTTGCGTTGTGTGCGCGTGTGTGTGGTGCGTGTGTGTGGGTGCGTGCGTGTGTGCGCATGTGCGTGCTTGTACGAAACTTAAATATTTTCCTTCGCCTGATATCTATAACTGCAATGATGGTAATGGGACAACCATAACACATGCTCACTGGCTGACGCTGCACCCGATCACCCATGGCTAATGGTCACATCCGTTCACATATGACGCTGCTCCCGGTCGTATATGTAACGCCAACCAGACCACAGGCTCACTGGCTACGAGATATCAAAGAGGGCGTTGCATGGGTGTGATTGGGGCTACAGTACTATTCCGCCGAATGGGGGAGAGGCTGTGGAGTGGGTGTAAGACGGGTAGATAGGTGCTTCTGATCATTGTTAAGGGGTGGTCGACTGGTTGGGTGGGTAGATAAATACGTCCATTCCTTGATAAGAGCCGGAGTTTAAGTCTCATATTAAAAGTCTGGGGCATGAACACATAGTTGGCTGAGGTGAGGGTGACCTCATGGTTGACTCAACACGTGACGATACCATTAATGAACGTGCGTGAACATGTTCAGACATGTCTTTTGGGGGGAAATCGGAGGATGACTCAGAGCGTACTTATCGCATAACGATACAGCCGAGACACTTGGGTAATGGTCACATCGGATCAAATATGGCGCTGCTTCCGATCGCATCCATAAAAATACAACCAGACTACATGCTAACTAGCTAAAACCGGTAAAAATGGCGTCACAGCCGGGTATAGCTGTATTGATACAGCTAGAACACGTGGATAAGAAGGATACTACACATACAAAAACTGTCGAGTATCGAGCATAGGGACCTAACTCTGGATTAATAATTCCACAAGCGACTATGTCGTGGTGTGGACCACGACTTTAGCACGTGATTGTATCAAGGCCAGACATGTCCAGACAATATTCCGCTGAGTCATTCTACGTCAGCAGATATCGTGTATATAGCGTCCACCAATCACCGTCTAGAACAGTGGTTCTCAACCGGTGGGGAATTCCCCCCCCCAGGGGGGAATTTTAGGGTTTCCAGGGGGGGGGGGGGGGGTGAAGACCATTTCAAGATCGCGTTAATACAAGAACCGATTACTTGATATTGTTTTTCCCTTCGTACTTTACAGTTAAGTACGTCTCATCCATCTAAAATTCATTTTGTAAAGTAAGTAGACCCACAAATCATGATTTGTGTGGATGTCTAGACTTGTTTTAGTATGTGCTATTAAATTTACCTTACGTTTTTACGTATACTGTGTAGGGGTGGGGGATCTTTAGATAGGAAATATGAAAGGAGGGGATGACGTTAAGAAAATACGGTGAAGGGGGGGGGGGGGGGGCACTGGCCAAATTACATTTTTGATAGGAAGGGGGGAATGACGTTCTGAATATATGGTGAAGGGGGCACGGGCCAAACAAAAGTTGAGAACCGCTGGTCTAGAAGTACCGGTCTCAGTGAACAGCAACCAGTTCACAATGTTACAAGTTGCTAACTGTAAGTTGGCGTTTTGATAAATATTTCACATTTTCGTTGTATTTCTCCAAGTAGGCATATGGGTAACACCGGCAATGTCCCACACAGGAGCGCCTCGAGCACTGATTTTTGCATTTGTTAATAGCAACTAATGATACAGCTGAGACACGTGTAATGACCCAGTAGGTAAAAAACAGAGGTAATGGAAGAAACCAACGTGGAAACTAACCCACAAAATAGCCCAGAGGGGGAAAGAAATTCGCTCTGGTTCATGTGTGGTCGGCAAGTGCCACGACTAGAGATTATCTTCTTCTGTCAACTGGTCGTTATATACACCGTCATTGGCGTATCACTATTCAATCTGTCTCGAGACAGCCTCGACGCAGTCGAGGGCAAGTTGTGGATAGCTCTTCTAAGCAGCTGCCTGGGGTACATGCTACTAGACCCTAAAATATGAGCGTCTACTTGACATTACCGAGTAATGCTTCGCCGAACATGTTTCCCAAGAACACACCAGGTCACTATTTCGTCAAGTTACCGCAGACTATTGAGGTGAGTCAACATTTCGAAGTGGGTCTGGCTAAAATTCATTTCCCCAACTACTACTGCAATGTGCTAGAGAATGAAGTATGGCTAAGATACATCCCACCAAACCGTAGAGTGATAAGAAAGGCGTGTCCACAAGGCCTATACAGTTCACCAAACGCGTTTATAGCTGCACTGAATCGACTAATGAAAGATCGGAAGATGGACGATCAGCTCTGTGTTCTATTCCATTTCGACAATGCATCAAAGAAAGTCATCGTAAAAATACTCGAACCCGGGGCCACTATTACATTTAGTGAGAAGTTGCAAGAGATACTAGATACAATTGAAGGTGAAGGGGCGATAGACCTGAATAACGACCTGCAAAATGTCTATATCTACTGCGATCTCAGTCGGAGACGTCATGGTTCCACTACTAAGGACGGTTCCTATCATGGATCAGCGCTCGACCTCAGTGTTTCGCGCCTACGACAGACCTCACTACATACCGCTGAGTCGCTAATCCTTCGACATGGTCGAAATACTTCCAACAAAATTTCAAACAAAACTCATAAAAAGTAGGAAACTTTGTTAACAAAATGTGAAAAGTTTGGCCAAATTTCAACCAAATCCATAAAAAGTAGGAAATTTGGTTGACCAAATGTGAAAAATTGTGACAACCAAACTTATAAATTTCTCACCCAACCTGGTGAAAAGTAGAAAATCTTGTTGTCCAGATGTGAAAAGTTTGACCAAATTTCAAACAAACTCATAAAAAAAAGTAGGAAACTTTGTTAACCAAATGTGAAGAGTTTGGCCAAATTTCATCCAAACTTATTTAAAAAAAAAAAAAAAAAAAAAAGTAGGAAACTTTGTTAACAAAAAGTAAAAAAATCTTTGGTCAATTAAATAAATATTTCATGCAAAACTTAAGAAAAGCAGGAAATTTAGTTAACAAAATATGAAACATTTTCGCTACATTTCAGCCAAACTTATAAAAAGTAGGAAAATTCCTTAACCAAATGGGGGGAAAAATATCTCACGTTGTCATTTGACATCCCCAACCTACTAGAGATATTCGCCTGTCCCCTATGCAAGCAACAGCTGTATTTCAGAAAATTAAATGTATCTTGCGTAATAAGCCACTATGGTTGAATGAAAAAATAAAATTTCAACAATAAAATTGTACAAAAATTAACAATTAAATTTCTATAAAAAAAATAAAAGAGAAATTTAATTGTTAATTTTTGTACAATTTTATTGTGGGTCATCATACATCTGACTGTAGCTGGGTTGAAAACGCGGTATAGTATGCGTCTACTTGGTGGCTCCGTTTAGTACCCTGTTTGACTTGAGTAAAGTACTGGAGAGTTTTGGTCAGAGACCATAACTTTATGAAGGGAAAATCCCAACTGCACCTCCCCGCGGTAGAGGATGGAAACACACTACGGTGTGGCTAACACAGCTCTGGGGACCGAGTATCCACCGGAATAAGTGGACAACTCTGCAGCTGAGCAGAGCAGGTCAATCACTTGTCCTTGCAGTAGGAAATGGCTGTCAAAGGCAGAGGTAAAAAGACCACCATGTGAATGTGGAAGGCAAGGGGAAACCACCACATTATCTTCCCAAGACTTCATGGCAAAACATATATCAAAGTTAGTGAAGGACGTTAATGGCTGTCTTAGGGCATCCTCGTCTGGTAGGGACAGTCATGAGCCACAGGTGACACCAGACCGTCATCCAGCTACTGATGGCAAAATCTTAACTAAAATAAATAAATTTAGAGTAGGAACATGGAATGTTAGGACATTAAATGAGCTAGGAAAGTTGACCAATGTTCTAAGAGAGATGGATAGCATGAAAATGAATATACTAGACGTTAGTGAGATGATATGGAAGGGATCGGGCAAAATTATAGCTGACAATCACACAATAATTTATTCTGGAGGGGATACACATGAAAAAGGTGTAGGAATAATATTAGACGAAAAAAGAGTCAAGTCAATTAATGGATACTGGTGTATTTCAGATAGAGTTATTATGGTAAAAATCAAAGGCAAATCAATAGACATAAATATTATACAAGTATATGCACCAACAGCAAGCAGTAGTGATGAAGAAATACAACACTTTTACGACGAAATAGAAATGGCGATGGCTCAAATTGGATCACAAGAAATAAAGATAATACTTGGTGATTTTAATGCAAAAGTAGGAAAGGGGGAAATGGAGGATGTAGTGGGGAATTATGGTTTAGGTACAAAAAATTAAAGAGGGGAAAAGCTAATAGAATGGGCAAATATCAATATGATAATTGGAAACACATGGTTTAAACACCATAAAAGACGACTGTACACATGGATAAGCCCTGATAAGGAAATACGCAACCAAATTGACTACATACTAATTAATAAAAGATTTAGAAATGCTTTAATTAATGTAAAGACAATGCCTGGTGCTGACTGTAATAGTGATCATGTACCACTATGTGGACAAATAAAAGTAAGATTAAAGAGAGGGGAAAAATGGTTAAGAACATGAGACTTAATAAAGAGGTTCTGAAAATAGATAAAGAAATGCAAGAACAATACAGAGTGACTGTGAAAAATAGGTACAATGCAATAACTAAAATACAGAGTATAGATGAACAATGGGAAATGTTAAGGGACTCCATTCATCAAACTAGCAAAGAAGTATTAGGCCCTACCGGAGAGAGGCAAAATAGCTAAGAAAAAATGGATGAATGAAGATATCTTAAAACTGATGGACAAAAGAAAACAGAGTAAAAATGACAAACAAGAATACGCTAAGATAAATAAAGAAATAAAAGATAAATGTGGGAAGGCTAAAGAAAGTTGGATAAACGAGCAATGCAAAAAAATTGAATTAAATTCCATTAAAGATACAAAAAAATATGCACAGACAAATCAGTGAGCTTACAGGAAGAAAATAAGAATAAATACAGGGTGTTTGAAATCAAAAACAGGAAAGATAATATTAGAGGAAGATGCTATAATGAAGAGGTGGAATGAGTATATAAGAGAATTATATGAAGGAGAAAGGGAAGAATTAACAGAAGATAGTAACTTAGAAGGTCCACCTATTCTGAAAGAAGAAGTCGCTGACGCTATGAAACGTATGAAGAAAGGAAAAACAGCTGGGCAAGATGAAATCACAATAGAAGAATTAGAAGTATTGGGAGAATTTGGAGTAGATATATTAACCAAAATGTTGAATGATATTTACAGCAGTGGATATTTACCCAGTGATATGCTGAAATCTGTATTTATAGCTATACCAAAAAAACCAGGAGCAATTGATTGTGAAGATTTTCGTACAATTAACCTTATAAACCATATCACTAAGCTTCTACTCAGAATCATAATGAGAAGAACCAAAAAGAAAATAAAAATGGAAATTAGTGAAGAACAGTATGGATTTGTGGAAGGAAAGGGCACAAACAATGCAATTTATACATTACGGACACTAATAGAAAGGTCAATAGAGAAACAGAGAGACATATATTTGTGCTTCATAGATTATACTAAGGCATTTGATAAAGTAAAACATGATGAACTGATTAAAATGTTGGAAGATATCAACACTGATGGAAAAGATTTAAGAATAATAAAGAATATTTACTGGAACCAAGTAGCAGCAATTAAAATGGGAAATAAAGAGGGTAGTTACGAACAGATAAAGCTAGGAGTACGACAAGGGTGTGTCTTGTCACCAGATCTTTTCTCCCTGTATAGCGAAGTAATAATGAGAGAGATCAAAGAGATGCCAGGAATACTAGTTGGAGGTTATAATATAAATAATATACGCTATGCAGATGACACAGTATTGGTGGCGGATAATTCAACAGACCTACAACAATTATTAGACGTTGTAGTAACAGAGAGTGCAAGGAAAGGGTTAGGGTTCCAGCAATGGGCCCTTTTCAAGGCCACTAGAAGAATGCCATAACGGGCCCTTTTCAGGGTCACAAATTAGCACACAATAACAGCCCCTAAGTGTGCACAAGAGTATACAACCACTGAAATATTCAAGTCAACACACACATAACTAAACCATTTGCACACCGATTACATTGCACACCGAGATACAGCGCGAATAAGGGGACTCCAGGATATGACGTGTGCCCTGGAATTCCCTTCGTTTGCGGTGAATTAAAATTGAAGTACCCAAAATAATTTTAATGAAATATTTTTGTATATTATTTTAATTATGAGTAATTATTTATTATTTAAATTTAGTTAGATCCTTGCGCTTAATGCTTGCTGCAAAGAGATTTTATGTCAGGTTCCAATTTAGTTAACTTTAATCTCAAGTCTCCCCATTTTGTTACATCCCGCCGATTTTATTTTTTTTTAAAGCAGCAAATCGTTTATGCACTAAATGCGCATTCAGCTAAATATGAAGATGGAAACGGTAATAATAGTTCTCTTGAACATTTGGTTGCATTTGAATATTTGATTTCGGTTTCTTCACAAAGCCATGCCATCGCTCCTTTTATATTAAGTAAAGTTTTAATTGACTCATCATTTTGCATTTCTGTAAGTTCTGCTTGATACTGCATATTTGAAATGTCAGACAAATCCACTAACTCTGGCTGCATCATCCAAGTAGGGAAATCAATTTGTTTCAAATCAGAAAATCTTTCTTTTAAATCAACCAACTTTTCAGATGATCGACAATAACATATATAGCGGTATCAGTCACTTCACATTTTTGGAGCCAATGAAACTTTTCAAAATTTGTGCAGTAAATATGTCTGACATAATTCAATAAAGGTAATGAAACCAAATAACTTCGCTTTTGCATCGACAAGAATTTTATTTGTTCCTTGAAGGTTGTTTATTTAATATATATATATATATATATATATATATATATATATATATATATATATATATATATATATATATATATATATATATATATATATATATATATATATATATATTTTTTTTTTTTTTAAGATATCGGTTAAATAACTCACAAATGCCTTACCATCGACCGCTAACAGATTTTTTTTTTTTTTTTTTTTTTTTCAGGTTTGTCGCTTACAAATTCACTAAGAGTGTCAAATAGTTCCATAAATCTTTTCAAGCAGTTCCCTTTCGAGAGCCATATTACTTAAGTATGAAGTATAAGTCTCACATGGCCTTCATTTTGTTCTTCACAAAATAACTTGAAGAGACGTTTACATCTGGCACCAGTTTTAATAGCATCGATACACTTTATAACTAAATTTAGTACTTCATCTGCTAACAGTATAGTTACTTAGTGGCATGGCTTTAACGTTTTTGTCATCTTTTTTCCAGAACCGTTTTAAGAAATGCTGATATTGATGTTTGATTAAATTTTCCCCTATAGTATGACATTTCCCAGATTTAGCAATGAGTAATGAAATTTGATAACTAGTCACAAGAGTACGATTGACAGTTGCATTATGAGCAGTAGGCCTAAACAGAGACTTTAATGTTACTGTTTTTTTCATAACTTTTCTTTAAAGTTTGAAAGTAATTCAAATCTGAATTAATATGAGCATTATGTTTCGCCTTCAAATGTGCCTCAGAACCACCTCGTTTCATTGATTCGTTGGTCAAGCATTGTTGGCATAAAAGACAAAAAGGTGACCGTTCATCGTGAACAGCGGGTATGAAACCAAATTTTAAATATTCCTCCGAATGCTGACGAACTTGTTTCTTGCTTGCATCACTCATTTCACTATGGGCTGAAATAAATAAATATAAGATCAATTAAAAACTTTTAAAAAATAATATGAACTGGAGTAAACGTAGACTTAAAATGCATATTTAAATGTATGGCAAATTTACACCACCGCAAAACAAACACTTTTTCATTTGACAATTTTTTCTGGAAAATGATGCTTCTAAAACTGAAATTAATAAAACTTACTAACTGAATTTACATACCATTTATATATCACTTATATTACTTATATTTATACAATGTATATATTTTTTTAAAACAACGAGACTTTTACAACAATTTACGGACGATTATTTCAAATTACTGCGAAACACTGCATAAACTGAGATCCCGGCACTAAGCATTTTGCGCCATTCAGAACAAATAGCACGAAATGCTTAGTGCTCAGTATAACCAATAGTTCAACTTAAATGTCTAACAATGAAATCACGGCTACTGACATGGCGGACAGAAGTTACTTCAGTACTGGACTGGAGGTTTACTCAGCTCGAGTAGCGACTGAGAGTTGCCATACGGTTAACTTAACCTCTGGATGAGTCCATTTCCGAATTGGCCCCCTTACCAATCGAATTGCCCCCCCCCACCCCCTGTGGGGCGTGTGCCCCACGTTGGGAAACACTGGGCTAACTCAGCCTGTAGAAAAGCTTAGCTTCAGAATCCTGCCAGTCGTGAACAAGCCTACAAAGATGGGCTGCGCTCCTGTGTCAGATGAAAGGTCGAAGAAGAAGAATGCTTCGTGGCTTGTAACTCTGACCAAGGCGGTTTCGTGGCGAAGTTGATAGTGAGCTGCTCAGGTAATGCCTCGAGCACGGTCGGGCGCGGGTTAGACGCTTGGACTCGTCGCTTGTCAAAGTGAGAAAAAGATTTGCCCTCTGTTTCTCCTTGATTTGTCAAAGTGAGGAAAAGATTGGCCGTCTATTTCTCCTTGCTTTCAGCCTACAAACTATTGAATGTAAACCTGCCAAGAGATCACAACGGCAAAACATGCTGGTTTTGACTGCAACGTCCTGTAAAGGATATGAAACTAACTTTTTTTTTTTTTTTAGGCCTACACAATATGACGGTCCTATCACGTCATAGACCCATGACAGGGAACTACTTCGGGACAATTATATATTATTACTATTAACTATTACCAAACATGTTATAAGATCCGGAGTACGACAAGGTTATGTCCTGTCGCCTCTCTTGATCATTCCCTATATAGACAACATATGTAAAGAAACCAGACAAACAGGGACCGCAAGAATACCGCATGATGAGAACACAGTAGAAGAACCATCTGCAAATTACACATTAGAGAACTGTTTGGGGACGGCCAAGCGCTCACAGAAGTAGGGGTACGGGAGTCTCCGTGACGAAGTGGCCAAGCCGTCTGACTCGGGCTCTGAAAGTTGTCGGTTCGATTCCGGGCAGCGTCCTTCGGTTCACGAGTGCATTTTTTCGGACTCCTAGGGGTCGTGGCTGGAGCTACGGAGTTCGTGCTTTGTGCGACGCTTTTCGCGCTGCGGAAAGAGACTGGGTCATATGGGATAAAACCTGGTGCAATGAAAATGACCCTGTCGACTTTTAAGCCACTTTTTAAGAAGTAGGAGTAAGAATGAGAAACTAGAGGGCGCACTAGACAACATAAAATTTGAAAGTTATAATTACCGACTCCAAATTACGACAGCACCTCACTGCTGGAGCAAGTGTACTTCAACACATGACCAACTAGACACCCCTAGAGAAAGGTGTCTTCATTAGCCAGGTATATGAAACCTCTAGAACAGGGGTGGCCAACACGAGGCCCGCGGGCCGCATGCAACCCGATGGATGTCATGTTGCGGCCCGCGGAATGGGAAGCGATGATGTGGTCAAGGCTGTAGCACGCTTGCTTGTTTACTTTAATTAAGTAAAAAAAAAAAAAAAAAAATTAGGTGCGTGGCCCGGCAGAAAATATTTCTGAAATTTGGCCCGCCTGCTGAAAAAGCTGGCCACCCCTGTACTAGAAGTTCATTGGCGAATGAAGGTCCAGCCTTGTGATGCTTGCCTGTCATTACATCAAGTGTATGAGTGGGGTAGGAAGTTTCAAAACGGCGTGACTTCTGTGACAGGCTTTTCGGTCCGATGAAGGGTTACAGCGGGTGGTGTATGAGAGGTTACAAACGCCACGCGACCAAGAGATTTTTTTTAAACAGGAATCCAAGCACTTAATTTATCGTCGCTGGAGGACTTGCATTAAATCCAGTGGTGACTACATCGCAAGAATGATCGTACATTTTTTTTAACCCCCAGAATATAGTCAACCAAAAACAAAAATATTTACGATGACTTGCCATTCTGTGGCGAAGGACCAAGCCAGATGGGAGTAAAGTTGAGTTAAGCTAATGCACTCAGGACATTCCCACACCAGCTCTGTCCCCTCGTTCAACAGCCAGTGAAGAGCCACACTACTAATCTTTCCCATCGCTATCTGATTGAAAGTTCTCCTGATCTTCCCTCTCAGTTTTGAGATTCGTCCAGAACCGCTGCCGATCCTCAGACATATCATTCTATCCACATAGGGTTCTCTACCGCTTTCTCATGGGGATAAAACTTGGTTCAATGAAATGTATCCTTCATCCTTTACTTACTACTGTAATAAAACAATATACGGTGGCAGAGTGAATTTATTTACTTTATCCAACCAGAAGAAAGTCTATACCTTTGATAGTTTGTCAATTAATATTACGGAAACGTAGGGGATGATATTTGAATAAGGTGGATGAATTACAGTCAGGTCTTAGTCAGATATGACTGAGCTACCGTATAACAGTAGACGGTACTACCTGGTCTCTGTTAGCGCCGAACGTTGGGCGGCGCTTACCAAACCCGACACCCCACATTGTGCCAACGGCTTCGGGCGGAAGAGCGCAATTGGGAGGGTACAAGCCTTACCCTGGTGCAAGGAAATGCAAGCTAAAGACAAAAATTGTCATGGCAGGGCAGACCAGGCCCTAAGCCTTGGTTGGCGACTGGTCTAGGATCGAAGCTCCGACAGGCGGACAGTTAGAGCATTGCTTTGCTGATCCGGCAGCTTCTGCAGCTTGTCTTGTTCCAGATGTAGGGGTGTTACCTTTCCTCTGGAGTGAACTAGGCAGGCCGAGAGAGGGATCATGCTGCATGGGCAACACATGATCTCTATATTTTAGCTCAGGCTTTGTGCTATGGAGAGGCAATAACTCCATCCCTGATCTTAACTGGTCTCGGAATCAAAGCGAGAGGCAACTGTTACGGGTTATAAGTCCTTGTCAGTTGGCGTAGACATGGGGCGCCACGCGTTGCCTCTGACGGTGGGAGACACCTATAGGTGTCACTGATCAGCTACCGCCCGCCTCAAGCTGGGCAGCCCCCAGCCAATTGGGTGCTGATCCGCCACAGCCTGCCTGCTTCAATGGGTGCTTGGGGCTAGGACAAAATCTGAATCGCAGGCTGTAAAACCAATGCACCAGGTACAAACAAAAATAAAAATAGAAACCTCAAGCTACGGCTTGCAACCTGGAACGTGAGAACCATGTGTCCAGGATTTTCCACTGACTTGACCAATATTGACGATGTGAGAAAAACGGCTGTGATTGATGCCGAACTCAATCGTCTTAACATTGATATTGCTGGCCTGCAGGAGACTTGCCTCGCTGAGGAAGGGTCACTCAGGGAAAACAACTACACCTTTTTCGGGAAGGGTAGAGGGCAGGCAGAAAAAAGGCAACCCGGTGTGGGCTTTGCAGTGAAGAATTCGCTACTGGGAATGATTGAAATTCCAGCAGGATGAAATGAAAGACTATTATCCCTGCGCTTGGCAACCTCTTGTGGGTTTGCCACCATTATTACTGCATATGCACCGACACTCGATTCCTCTGATGATGTGAAGGATTTGTTCTATGAGGAGTTAGACTCCGTGATCAAGGCAGTTCCAAAATCTGACTACATTTATATGCTCGGTGATTTCAATGCTCGTGTGGGCAAGGACTCAAGTTCATGGCCAGTGTGCCTTGGAAAATACAACATCGGTCGCATGAATGAAAATGGGCAAAGGCTGCTGGAGCATTGCACCAGTAATGACCTATGTATTACAAACTCTTTTTTTAAAACAAAAGAGATGCATAAGGTCACATGGAAACATCCAAGATCCGGCCATTGGCACCAGCTGGACTTCATCATCACACGGAGACAACATCTGAACCATATATCATTGACTCGCAGTTACCACAGTGCTGACTGTGATACGGATCATTCTTTGGTTGTTGCAAGGGTTAGACTGAGACCAAAGAGAATCTACACAGCTAAACACAAATCTAGCCCCAGGATTAATATTATTAACACTCATGATCCTGAAAAGTGCTTTCAGTTTCAACAGCAACTTGAAGATGCTTTCACTGATACACCAGAAAATTGTACAGTAAATGAAAAGTGGGGTCAAATTAAGGAAACTCTTTATAAAACTGCCGTAGGGGTTTACGGCACTGTGGATCATAAGAGGCAGGACTGGTTTGCGGCCAACAGCGAGACTCTGCAGCCCCTGATTGATAAGAAGAAGAAAGCTCTCTTAAGAAACAAGGAAAGACCAACGCGTAACACTCTGAGTGAGCTAAGGCAAGCTAGCAAGGATGTGCAAAAGGCTGCCAGGCAGTGTGCAAATGATTATTGGATCAAGTTATGTGAGTCCATTCAAATCGCAAGTGATAAGGGAGACATAAGAAGCATGTATGAAGGAATAAAGAAAGCTTGTGGTCCAGTGATCAAAAGAAGTGCACCATTGAAAACCTTGACTGGAGAAGTCATCACTGATAAGAAACAGCAGATGGACAGATGGGTAGAGCACTATTTGGAGCTTTACTCAAGTGAGACCAAACTAGCGGATGATGCCCTCAACGCCATAGAGGCTCTACCAACTCTTGACCACCTGGACACACTTCCCACCATAACAGAAGTTAAGTGTGCTATAAATGAACTTGCATCTGGCAAGGCTCCAGGTAAGGATGGGATTCCAATAGAGGTTATCAGGAGTGGGCAAGACACACTCACTCTACAGATCCACCAGCTAATAGAGCTATGCTGGCGTGAAGGACAAGTCCCACAGGATTTCAAAGATTCAAGCATCATAACACTGTACAAGAACAAGGGCGATCGGAGCGACTGCAACAACTATAGGGGTATCTCACTTCTGTGTATTGTTGGAAAAGTATTTGCCAGAATTGTTCTGCGCAGACTTCAAGTCCTAGGAGATCAAGTCTACCCCGAATCACAGTGTGGCTTTCGACAGAACCGGTCTACCACTGATATGATATTCTCATTGCGACAAATGCAAGAAAAATGCCGTGAACAGAATCAACCACTGTTTATTGCCTTCATCAACCTCACAAAGGCATTTGATTTGGTCAGTCGTGAGGGTCTGTTCAAGTCACTAAAGAAGATTGGCTGCCCACCAACTCTTCTGTCCATTGTGGAATCGTTCCACACAGGCATGAAGGGTATAATCAAGTTTGATGGTGCAACTTCTGAAGAATTTGAAATCAAGAGTGGAGTTAAGCAAGGTTGTGTACTAGCTCCCACCCTCTTTGGAATATACTTTTCACTTCTACTGAAATATGCATTTCGTGATCAGGATGGTGGTATATACATTCACTCACGCTCAGATGGCGGCCTCTACAATGCTCAGAGATTGAAGGCTAAGATCAAAATTAGGAGGGTACTGATCAGAGAGTTGCTTTTTGCAGATGATGCTGCAGTTACGACCCACTCTGAGGAAGAATTGCAATGTCTACTATCTGCATTCTCCAATGCTTGTTCTGAATTTGGTTTAACAATTAGCAAAAAGAAGACACAGATTATGTCACAAGGTGCACATGAGGTACCATCAATCTTTATTGACGACGCCGAACTAGAGATAGTAGACCATTTTACATATCTAGGATCAGTGGTAAATAGCAAATTATCCCTAGATCAGGAAATCAACATCCGGATTGGTAAGGCAGCAACAACAATGAACAGGTTAAGAAAAAGAGTCTGGGAGAACAGGAAGCTTACTGCCAAAACAAAAGTCCTTGTCTATCAAGCCTGTGTCCTTAGTACTCTTCTCTATGGCAGTGAAACCTGGACAACTTACTCACACCAAGAGAACAATTTAAACAGCTTCCATATACGGTGTCTGCGAAGAATTCTTGGTATTAAGTGGCAAGACAAAATCACAAATACTGAAGTATTGGAAAGATCAGGTTGTGTGACAGTTTATTCCATGCTCAGTCTTCGTAGACTTAGATGGACAGGACATCTTAGGAGGATGGATGATGGTAGAATACCAAAGGATATCTTTTTTGGTGAATTACAGATGGGTAAGAGATCTCAGGGTCGGCCTCTACTACGATACAAAGATGTGTGTAAGCGGGACATGATTGATACAGGCATTGATAATGCACATTGGGAGCAAGTCGCCGCTGAACGTGTTGCATGGAGGGCAAATATCAGAAATGGAATAAAGTCAAAGGAGAAAATTATTGCAGAAAAGTCACACACCAAGCGTTTGAGACGTAAGACGGTGCATGATGGTGGAAATGACCACGTGTTCACATGCACCCACTGTGAACGGACATTTACAGCGCAAATTGGCCTTATCAGTCACACTCACTACCGCCATAGTTAAAAGTTATTATGCCTTTTTAAAGCACAAACTATCGTCTGTCAAGACGGCAAGGTGCCAATGATGATGGATGAATTACTTCTTAATTTTTATTTCTTGATGTCAATGGCTTAAGACTGCTAATGAGTTCATATAATTAATTATCATCTAATGCTAAAATGGAATATTATTTACAATCTGCTGTTATTACATTTTTAAAATGTATTTAAATAATCAGTGAAAAAGCTAAATAAACAGATAAGACTGGCAAGTGATAATTTACACATCCTTATCTTTTACACATCTTAGGCACATTGGACATATGGTGCTAAACCCATATTTTAATCAACCAATCGGCACTCAGTGGGTGATGTAGTCAGCTTTCTTTACTTCTCAAACACTTCCTGGTATCTAATTTAGGCCGGGTCAATTTATGAGCCATGATTCTTTTTTTTTTTAAATCCATTCTGATGCAGATTCGATACTACGGCTCCACTCATCCTTATCTAGATGTTTCAATACTTGCTATTATACTGTTACCTAATTGTTTCAAATAAACAAGATATACTTAGTTAAAACTTCATTTCCATTGGGGAAAATATGCACTGTGATAACACCATGTGAACCATAACTTTTATAAAAGAAATATTTTCCTTCGAATGAAATATTAATTTTGAATCCCTCTGTTGCCAGGTTGAAAATATATCTTTCACACACGTATTTGAGATGCTAACTTTAGAAATGCTGTCAAATGACTAAAATGCTGCACTGTTTTGTACCATAAAATAGTGGTACATACTTTTGGCTAATATGATAAGATAAACAGCTGTTAAATATAGAGATTTAACTCTTGCCTAAATAAGGCAATCAGTCACGGTGAAATATGCTAATTCACAGACAAAATTATATTCAAAAAGGGAGCATACTGTTGCCGAGCTTTATCTCAAAAGGAGTATTGTTGCTGCATGACAACGCCCACCCTTATACGGCTGAGCACACAGCGGATATGCTGTGAAATTTCAGACCCTTGAAAGAGCACTTGGGTCTGAGTTTTGCAGATGACAATGAGGTAATGAAGAAGTGTAGCACTGGAATAAAACCTTTTTCCTAAAAGGCATCAACATGCCAGTGAACAGATGGAATGAGTGTGTTGCCAAAAGAAATAACACACAAACTTTCTGGTTCACACTATTGTAAACAAAGTTATTCGTAAAATTCCTCTTATTTAATTACTTTCCCTCATACATCACTTTAATCTTTGTCTAACTGAGTAAGGCAATCAACCAGAACAATGAAAAATGGACTGTTTTATTCAGACATTATAGGAAAAAGTTGAGTAAACAAATCAACTGCTTCTACAGGCACAATTGTATGTAATCTAAAACAATAAGGACATACATGTCAACAATCCAGCAATGAGTACGGTTGGGTCGCAGGTGAACCCTCTAGTAACCTTGAGTCTGAACTAGTAAGTCTGATGCTTTGATGGTCAGCTCACTTGAGCCATGAAAAGGGCTCTCTGACTGATCAGACTTTCCTCCTGACCTAGCACCACATAGCCATCTCCATGGGGACTGTGATGAAGAACTCTCCTACCCTTCTCCAAACGCAGAATCCAACAGGTTGTGCAAGAACAATACAGAAATTCCCCAGTGCAGCGAGGTATACTAAGATGTAACCAGGTCATGATTCAACACAATGCACACAGACTGGTCAATACTAGGCCAAGGTTGGTCATATATCCTCCGAGCAATGACTAAAGAGTTCAGATTGCTGGCGTCTGCACAAACAATTCCAATGTTTTTTTATTCATTCCAGAATTGGGGTGACTTATAGAGACGATATCTGCCTTTTAACTCAAAAAGTTACAGGCAAAAGAACTGGCTTCATTGCTCCAGGTTTCACCCCATCTGGCTTGATCTCTCACACATAATGGCATAGCAGCCTGCTATTTCACAAAGCACAAACTCTGTAGCTCATCTCACAAACTACCATGTCCTATTCCAGTAGTGGGAAATTTCTACAATATAAGTTTCTGGATATTTATACTTTCCCTAGACCCAGGGTAGTGGATCAGATGTACAGTCTTGCAGCATAAAGGATAACATATTAGGCCTCGTGTGGATAATGTGGACACTGAAGACCTCTCAGCGGAAGACCATAATTGCCATTTTACTGGCAAAATGTATTTTTAAAATGGGAAAGGTGCTTACAAAACATTGTATCATGTAAAACTCTTACACTGAAGAAGAAGGCAAGGGAAACCACTGCATGGATTTCCCCAAAACTAAGTTTATAAGTATTCACAATGTAGATTTATGGTGGATGGACATTTTAAAACAAAGCACACGCTAGCACTTGAACTGAATAACCATACAAAACATATTTCATCCATGAGATCATTCAGTACAGTACATCTTGCACAAGATGTCAGTGCTTGTATATAGAGACATCCTCAAGGCATCCATGTTAAAAGCTAGCACAATATGATCACATCACTACATCAGCACTTGATTACTCAGTACTTTATGATTATGAAGAAAATCCACATCACTGCATTCCAGTTTCTATTTCACATAGTCTGCTTTGAGTATTAATCACAAACACAGCATGTCAGAAGAACTTAATAATCTGGCCATACGTGACATTGCTAATAGTCAGAGACTAAATCTGTTTAGAATTAGCTGAATCAGACAGCCATACAAATGCAAAACTATGGAAATGAGTATATAATGAACATCAGAATTAATGTAGATTGCAGTGAAATGAGATCCAACTTATAGTTAACTGACAAAAAGTACAACTAAAATGTCATAGGGTGGAATCCACTGGAGAAGTGAAGAATGGGATGACTAATGGGAGATGAATGCAAAACAAAGAATAAACATATACAGCTATAATTGCATAATCTGTCAGGAATGCAAGGCTTATCACGATCTATGTTATAAGTTTGTAAATAAACACTTTCATTTCAATAAAAATATGCAAGACACTGTGTAAGTAGCTATCCTTATACATAAATATACAAATATGATGCAATAAAAGTATATTCTATAATGAACTTGGCATGCCTTTTGTCCTCTCTGTATATCTCAATGTACTTCAAGTATATACAAAGACAGCAGATTAATAGCAACTTTATACTGGGTAGTCAAAGAGAGCAAACTACTGAGTGTAATCTTGCCAAGAAATCAACAATCAGCTGAAAGATGCTGATGTTGACAGCGATGTCCTGTAAAGGATATGTGAACAAAAATCAAACAAAAAAGTCAAAGAGAACTGGTTACTCACATCAGAAGAGGACAGTCCACATTCTTTGGGCATGTCATGGAGAAGAGGAAAGCTGGGGTGAGCAGTCACAATTGGGAAAGCTGGAGGGGAGGCAGGAGAGATCAAAAGAGAAGATGCCAGACAGTTTGACATCATGGCATGGAGATATGAGAAATGATTGACAGTACATGAGACAGAGAGCTGTGGACAAACATAATAACCAATGACCCTTGGCATGGACTATAAGAGGAAGAATACTGGGTAGTAGGATCTGGAAAGTGTATATCACCTCATACATTCTGAAAAGGAAGTGTAAGACAAGTGTTATCCGCATGTCTTCAAAATTTATACAGAGAATATATTCAAATGAATAGAAAGAAGACAATGACTCAATATTGGTGGAAAATCAATAAACATGTAAGATAAGAAGACTGTAGTTATGATGGCCGAAACAGACCAGGATCTAGAAGAATTAGTAAATCAAGCACAAAAATTAAGGATATAAAAATGGTTCACAAACAAACATAAATAAAACAAACAAGCATGAATATCAACAGACAGTACCAAGTCAATTTTGAAAATTACAGTGACTGGAAAGACACTTGAATGTGTCAATAGTTTTAAACATTGAGCACAACCCACTACTGGCAACGCTGATCGTATTCCGGTACGAACCTAAGGCCTTGTCCATGTAAATAAAAAAAAAACCAAATAAATCAATTTGATTATAGCTCGCTGGACTTTAGGCGGCCTGGTATGCCTTGCCAGTCGAGAAGACCTGATCTTTTGGGGCCACATCGATTGACGGATGTCAGTCGCAAATCAGGCAAATTTTGAGCTATATCCTACGATGAGTGACATAATATTCTAGTGTGATAATTTGGTCACATCTAGCGTGTGCCGCGGGCTGTTGTTTGTGAGACTCCTGTCTTTTCCACTTTTCACATTGGGCAGTGGGGAGCATTTTGTGCGATATTCACTGGCACAGGAACGGAGCATAATGGGGACGACCCGTTGCTGTGAGGTTGGAACTATGACTAACTAACTAACTAACTAACATCCGTGTTACATGCCAGTGATCCGGGTTTGATCCCGGGTCCAGTCAAGGATATGCACTACTGACAAGCTCAAATGTGAGCCAAACTCGAGTCTAGTGCTTCCAAACTGATGTGGACAAGGCCTTAGGTTCTTACCGGAATATTATCAACGTGGCCAGTAGTGGGTTGTGCTCAATGTTTAAATCTCAAATCACGGAAAAAACCAAATAAATCAATGTCAATGGTTGTTCTTAACTAGAACAATTAATAACAAATGATGGCAGGTGCCAGACAGAAATAACAAAGAGAATAAGAATAGTTAAAGAACCATTCAACGCCTTCTCATATTCAACCAGCTAAATTATTAATTAAAATATAGATTGATCAGGTGTTGGTGTGGAAACATGGACAGTGAAAAATAAACAAAGGGGAACTTTCAAAATATTGTTACATAGATGAATAGGAGGCATGTCATGGCAGGAGTAGAAACAAAGAAATATTACAAAAGCTGAAAATGAAGGAAACATGACTGAATCAGATCAAGGTCCAACAATCAGTGTACTACAGCCATAACAGGAAACATTGCTCCTTAATAAAGAATGTGCTGGAAGGAAGTGGAGATCAAGCATGCATGAGGAAGACAGCACGACAGATGGGAAGACAATACTGAGAGGCAGATTGGATGGAGCCTGTGTGAGTGTATCATGAAGACTATATATGGGAGCCTCATTACAGCCAACAGTTAATATGGGGATGGCACTCAATGTTAAATACTTATACAATGTCCCTGCACATGTATCTCATGCTCTTTCTGTACATCTCATCAACACCAAATATATACATGTACTACACAATTTATTCTTCCTACACAAATATATCGTGTGCCCTCTCTGACAATGTAATGTCCCAGCAGATATATCTGTTGTTCTTTCTGAACATCTCATGAACATCAAATACATGCATGCACTATACAATGTAAGGTCCCAGCAGATATATCTACTGTTCTTCCTGAACATCCCTTGAACATCAAATACATGCATGCACTATACAATGTATTGTCCCAGCAGATATATCTGTTGTTCTTTCTGAACATTTCATGAACATCAAATACATGCATGCACTATACAATGTAATGTCCCAGCAGATATATCTGTTGTTCTTTCTGAACATAGCATGAACATCAAATACATGCATGCACTATACAATGTAAGGTCCCAGCAGATATATCTGTTGTTCTTTCTGAACATCTCATGAACATCAAATACATGCATGCACTATACAATGTAAGGTCCCAGCAGATATATCTACTGTTCTTCCTGAACATCCCTTGAACATCAAATACATGCATGCACTATACAATGTATTGTCCCAGCAGATATATCTGTTGTTCTTTCTGAACATTTCATGAACATCAAATACATGCATGTACTATACAATGTATTGTCCCAGCAGATATATCTACTGTTCTTTCTGAACATCCCTTGAACATCAAATACATGCATGCACTATACAATGTATTGTCCCAGAAGATGTAAGATCTGGTAAGAAAGTATCAGACCTGTGGCTGCATTCTTTCCTGCCATGGCTCCTTGTGATTTCTGCTGTTACCGAAGGTGAAAATGCCACAGAAAGGAACCCGAGTCACAAGAAGACGGCCACGCTGTACTCCATTCCCAAAGTCACAAGAAGACAGCCACGCTGTACTCCATTCCCAGGGAGGCTTTGCTGAAATGTTTCCCACAACGGTGTGACTTCTGCAAGGAATATGTGCACTCCCAAGGAAAGTACTTTGAAGGGAATTAGAGTTTCACACCTCGAGGTGAGCAATTGTAATTTCCCGGCCAAATATCTGATACTTCTTCAACAGACCCTATATATCTCTTGTCCTTTCTCCACATCTTATTAACATCAAGTTCTTATATAATGTATGTGCACACATTCATTTTCCCATTTACTGCATCCATAATTAAGTCCTATTCACTTGAGTACCATCATACTGCCCCATGGTATCAAACTTTCATTACAGAAAACTGAAGCATACTGTAATAACGGGTCAGATTAAAGAAAAACATTTTAAGAGTGAGTTCTCTTATCCATTCAACCATGCTAACCTCCCTTATAATAGTACAATGAGAAAGTTCTTTCTCTGGAACACATAAAGTAAATGAAAAATATGGAGACCTAGAAAACAAAAACATGGAGAAGAGAATTAAAGACAGAGAAGAATAGCTTGGGGCGAATATGGAGGGAAATGCACAGAATACCAAAAGATTGGACTACTTGGCATGAGTTGGCTGAGGGTCTCTGCTTAAATGGGGGGGGGGGGGGGGGGGGGGGGAAGGACAGAAGATGAAGAAGAAGAAGAAGAAGAAGAAGAAGAAGAAGAAGAAGAAGAAGAAGAAGAAGAAGAAGAAGAAGAAGAAGAAGAAGAAGAAGAAGAAGAAGAAGAAGAAGTATTTTAGCAGTCACACCAGAGAAGGCTCGCCACATGTGAGAGGAAATACTTGAGAGAGGCTGCTAGGGTCTTCAGAAGAGGCAGGATGTGACTCAGTGACATCAGAAACATGATAGGTGTCATTTCATGCATCAATTGCATCAAAAGAGAAGAAATAAAGTGGTTTCAACATCTTATGAGAATAACACCTGATCAGCTAGAGCATCATCTTCTTCATCTCTTGCCCTTTATCCCCTATTGGGACACAGACCTTCAACCAACTCACTCCCTGCCCTCCTATCCTCAACTATCCTATGTAGCTCCATCTGTGTCCTCCCCATATTATTACTTCCTATCTCTACTTCCGGATAGCGGAGTAGGGGTATCGCCTATCAAAGGAGAAGTAAGACGCCTCCTTCCCTCCGCTAGCCTACGAGACACCCTTGGGCAAGGTGGAGTACTCGTTCAGCCCCCCCCCCCGGATCAGGGTTACGTGAAGCCATGGGTGCATGTGGTGGATGAAGCAAGTGGAGAGCAGCCGACAGATAGTTGTAGGTTATGGTCTCCACCTTCACGACGGTAGGCAGATGATCTCTTTTCTGGAGGATACAATGGCTACGGTCACTGACCAGTATGGTCACTGCTAGGAAGGAAGGCAATGGCAAACTACCTTCTTGACAGATGCCAAGAAAATCGTGTTGTGAGGACTCATCGATAATCAGAGAAACAGCGTAAATGGGTGCTCCATAGGAGCAGCCTCACGCGATAGGGACAGTCATGTGTACCAGGTGACTCCAGACCGTCAACAGGCTACTAGGTGCAAAAGATTGATATCACTGAAAGTAGGAACCTGGACTGTTATAACAATGAATGCACATGGAAAATTAGAAAATCTAACAAGAAATGGAGAGAGAGAAGATTAACATATTAGGAATGTCGGAAACAAGATGGAAAGGGGCAGGGATAAAGACAGGAGAGGATTTTAAGATTATTTACTCTGGGGGAGAACAACAGCAAAGAGGTGTAGCCATTATATTAGATAAGCAAACATCAAATTCTGTTAAAGGATATCGGGCTGTGTCAGACAGAGTTCTATTAGTAAAATTAAACGGAAGACCTTTTAAAATAAATGTCATTCAAGTATATGCTCCAACAAGTGCATGCAGTGAAGAAAGTATAGAGGGATTTTATAATGACATGGAGTCTGCTTTGAAGAACTGTAAAAATCAGAAATAAATATCATAATGGGTGATTTCAATGCAAAAATAGGAAAGCAAGGCGATGGATGCGGTGTAGGCAACCATGGTTTGGGAGAGCGAAATGAAAGAGGATACAGACTTGTAGAATGGGCAAAAGAACAAGAAATGGTTGTAGGAAACACCTGGTTTAAACAGCATCCTAGAAGATTATGCACATGGAGGAGTCCAGACAGCAGGATTAAAAACCAAATAGATTACATCCTGATTAGCAGAAGGTTTCGAAATGCGTTAACAGTCGTAAAAACAGTTCCAAAGGCAGACTGTTGCAGTGATGACAGATTAATTACAGGCACATTGAGGGTAAAGTTAAAGAAAGTCAAGTATACAACAGGAAACCCTAAATATGACTTGTGCAAATTGAAAACTGACAAAGAAATACAAGATAATTTTAACATAGAAGTAAAGAACAAATTTGATTTATTGTCTGATCTAGAGATCCTATTTCAAGATGTAGATGATCAATGGGAAATGCTGAAGAATTCAATCAGTTGTGCTGCAGAAAAAACTATTCCATAAGTAAAGAAAGTGGGCCGTAAAATATGGATGACTGAAGATATTTTACAACTAATGGATGCAAGAAGACAGAACAAAAATAATCCTGCCAAATATGAAGAAATTCACAGAAAAGTCAGAACCTTATGTAAGGAGGCAAAAGAAGCATGGCTTGAGAAAAATTGCAGAGAAATTGAAGAACAACACAACAGTAAAAATACGAAACTAATGCACAAAAGAATTCAGGAGCTTACTAATCAAAGAACACGTACATCAGCAGGTTGCCTAAAGACAAAAGATGGAAGAGTCATAATAGAAAAGGATCAGATCTTACATGTATGGTCAGATTACGTGAAAAACCTCTATGACGATAACAGAGATGAAGAGTATGATATTCAAAATAATAATGAAGGACCATCAATTTTGAAGATGGAGGTTCAGAATGCTCTTAACCATATGAAATCTGGCAAGACCCTCGGTTCAGACAGCATCACAACAGAAAAGATTAATGCTTTAGAAGAATATGGAATAGATAAAGTTACCAGACTGCTTAATACAATATATGATACTGGAAACATACCTCGTGAATTATGTAATTTCGTATTTATTGCAATCCCAAAGAAATCAGGAGCCTTGGAATGTGATCAAAATCGAACAATTAGTATAATGAGTCACATCATGAAGATTTTGCTAAGAATTATCATGCAAAGAGTTAGGAGGAAAATACAACCTGAAATAGGAGAAGAACAATGAGGGTTTGTAGAAGTCAAGGGTACAGTAAATGCTGTGTACATACTGAGAACCGTAATCGAACATTCTATAGAAGTAAACAAAGATCTACACCTTTGCTTTATTGACTACACAAAGGCTTTCGACAAAGTGAGACATGTCGACATGTTAAGGATGCTTGAGGATCTACAATTTGATGGAAAAGACCTTAGACTTGTAAATAACATATATTGGAAACAACAAGCTACCATAAGAGTTGATAATGGAGTAGGTCAGTATCAGCCTATTAAGAGAGGTGTGAGACAGGGATGTGTAATGTCTCCAGATCTGTTTTCCCTGTACAATAAAAATATTTTCAGAAATATAGAAGACATGGAAGGAATCAATATTGGGGGACGCTGCATCAATAACATTAGATATGCAGATGATACAGTCTTGATTGCAGACAATGAACAGGACCTGCAACATTTAGTAGATGTGGTTGTTACACACAGTGAACAACTAGGGTTAGAATTAAATTGTAAAAAGACACAGATTATGGTCGTCATTAGGAAGAATGAAATACCACAATGTAAAATACAAGTAAATGGGAATATTCTTCAACAAGTGAATAGGTATAATTATCTCGGAACAGTAATAACATCTGATGGGAGATGCCTTGAAGAGATTAGAACAAGAATCGCCATGGCAAAAGTAACCTTTAGCAAGATGAAAAATATACTGACCAATAAAAAGATGTCAATTGAAACGAGAAAAAAGAGTGCTGAGGTGCTATATAGAACCTGCACTTTTATATGGATGTGAAGCTTGGACAATGAGCAGTCAAGCCGAAAAACATCTAATGGCTGTAGAAATGTGGTTTCTGAGGAAAATGCAAAGAATACCATGGACAGACAGAAAAACCAATGAACAAGTCCTTCAAGAAACAAATGAAGATCGTAAACTGATTAGAGACATTAGACATTGACAGTCACAATTTTTTGGGCATGTTATGAGAAGAAATTAATTGGAGAACTTGGTGACAACTGGTAAGATCGAAGGGAACAGACCAAGGGGAAGACATAGAATTAAATACCTGGATGGCCTGGCCTCATAGCATGGTCGAGACAGAAACACAGAGCTGATCCACGACTCCGGTGATCGAGTGAGATGGCAAAACATGACCGCCCACGCTTACCGGCATGGCATATGATGGATGGATGGATCTCTACTTTTCTTCTCCATGTGCGTTAGATCCTCCTCTATTTATTTGATAAGAGCATATCAGCAAAAAAAATAAAAATATCTGGATCAAAATATATCTACATGAATATTCCCTGTAAGCTGTGCTGACACACACATATTTTAAACTTAGTGCACATACTGATGACGCCACACAAGCAAATAACTACTGATGTAATTTGCCCATTATTTAGATATAGAAATGAATATTTTCAGTTTGCACTTATCCAACAGAAAGCACGCCATTTCTGTTTTCACTTGAAACACAGGACAAGTGGGAATTGAGATCATGTTATTTGTTATTAATTAGCATATATATGAGGCAGAGAAAGTGAATAGCAATTTTATTAAATATTTTTTTTTCCTCGTGGCACTTGATGATTGGTGTGATCAATATTACGCTGGCCACATTTACTTTCCAAGAAATTTCCTGATCCCCATTTTAGGCTGGGTAGAAGAAAATCCATGTCTCAAAGTGGATTTAAACACATGACCATCAGGTAAACATGCTAGGCTCTGCTCTACTGCATCTCCCTCTGTCTAGAGTATTCTGCTCGCATTCCATGCATGGTATGTGATCATTGTACTGTTCAACCACGATTATAACTCACTCGAGATTTCTCAATGTGGCTGCTGCTTTTGTATAATATTGCAGGAATGTTCATGAATGCAAATGCTTGTACAAGCTGTAATACAAAGGAGTGAGTAGGTAGCCAAGGAGTCAGGGAATAGCACTCAAACATCGTGGGACACAAGGAATCAGGGTATCGGACTCACACATCATGGGACACAAGGAATCAGGGTATCGGACTCACACATCATGGGGGACAAGGAATCAGGGTATCGGACTCACACATCATGGGACACAAGGAATCAGGGTATCGGACTCACACATCATGGGACACAAGGAAGCAGGGTATCGGACTCACACATCATGGGACACAAGGAATCAGGGGATTGGACTCACACATTGTGAGGCACAAGGAATCAAGGTATTGGACTCACACATCATGGGACACAAGGAATCAGGGGATCGGACTCACACATCGTGGGACACGAGGAATCAGGGTATCGGACTCACACATCATGGGACACAAGGAATCAAGGTATGGGGCACAAGGAATCAGGGCATCGGACTCACACATCATGGGACACAAGGAATCAGGGGATCGGACTCACACATCGTGGGACACAAGGAATCAGGGTATCGGACTCACACATCATGGGACACAAGGAATCAGGGTATCAGACTCACACATCATGGGACACAAGGAATCAGGGTATCGGACTCATACATCATGGGACACAAGGAAACAGGGGATCGGACTCACACATCGTGGGACACAAGGAATCAGGGTATGGGACTCTCACATCGTGGGACACAAGGAATCAGGGGATCAGACTCACACATCGTAGGTCCCAGCAAGGCAAGGACTTTTCCCCTGATTTATTATTTATCTTTCCTGTTTATAATCTTTGTTTTCTATTCTATTTATATATAATTATTATATACAACGGGACAGGATGAAATACCAAATGAACTAATTAAAGCAGCAAGAGAAGTAGGAACAGCTTGGCTACATAGACTATTTAACCATGTTTGGGTAGAACAACAGACACCACGAGACTGGGGAAACGCCATAATTATCCCAATTTGGAAAAACAAAGGCAGCAAAATAGACTGCACACAATACAGAGGCATTTCACTGTTGAGTCATACTGGGAAAATATTTTGCAAAATTCTTGAAAAAAGATTACGAACTACTTTAGAACCCCAGCTAAGTGAAACACAACTTGGATTTAGGAAAAACAAAGGATGCACAGATGCCATTTTTGCTCTTAGACAACTTATAGAAAAATCAATTGAATTCAATGAAACACTCTACTTAGACATTGTCGACCAAGAAAAGGCATTTGATAGAGTAGATAGAAACAAGCTGTGGGAAATCCTTAAACAATATGGAGTGAGTACACATCTAACAAACCTATGTAGAAGTTTATACAACAACAGTAAATGCATAGTGAGAGCAACTGGAGGACACTCAGAACCCTTCACCATAAGATCTGGAGTACGACAAGGTTGTGTCCTGTCCCCTCTCTTGTTCATAACATATATAGACAACATATGTAAAGAAACCAGCCAAGCAGAGACAGCAAGAATACCGCATGACGAGAACACAGAACCATCTGCAAATCTAACCATTAGAGAACTCCTGTTTGCGGACGACCAAGCACTAATAGCAAAATCAGAAGCTGAATTACAAGACCACATGAATAATCTAAACGAAATGTGTAGGGAACATAACATGAAAATTAGCACAAGCAAATCAGAGATAATGACTATAACTAAAGAAGAACAAACAACAATAATTCACCTAAACGAACATCCCTTGAAGCAAGTAAAGAGTTTTAAGTACCTTTTTTTTTTTTTTTAATTCGCACATCCTTTACAGGACATCGCTGTCAACAGCAGCATCTTTCAGCTGTCTGTTGATTTCTTGGCAAGATTACGCCCAGTAGTTTGCCATTGATTTCTGAGCGGCCGGCTCAGTTATCCCACAAGTCACCAGCGGGGGTCGAACCGCCTCAGCTCTCGCCCCGCTACGAGACTCTGCGTGATAAACGGGATTACGGAGAAAGTGTTGTAACCCCTCGGCCAGAGAGATAGGAAGTATAATATCATCAAATGGCAGATCAAAAGACGAGATCGAAAATAGGTGCAATAAGGCAAATCAACTCATTGGACAAATGGCACCAATACTAAAGAACAAACATGTATCAATAGCCACTAAGAAAGCACTTTACAACACAATCTTCCTACCAGCTCTATGCTACCAATGCCAAACCTGGACAATGACAGAAAAAGAGAAAAGAAAAATCACAACAGAAATGAGGTTCCTGAGAAGAATACTCAACGTATCAAGAAGAGATAAGATCAGAAATGAAGAAATCAGGACTAAAGTGGGGGTTAAAGCAGCAATAGATTTTATTAGAAAGCAGAAAGTCAAATGGTTTGGCCATGCAAGTAGGTTACCAGTCAGCAGCATGCCACAACAAGCAATGATGTACAGACCAGATGGAAACAGAAGAAGAGGCCGACCATGTAAACGTTGGACGGAGGGAATAGCAGAGTCCATGGGAATGTCGATAAGCCCATAATCGGGTACTCTCACGAAGTTTATGCTTCACCTCGACACCACCGCAAGGTACAAGAGGAACATGATGAGATGAGATATCTCTCTCTCTCTCTGTATGTGTGTGTGTGCGTGCGTGCGTGTGTTTTGTTTTTTTTTCTACAGAACTTAAAATTACCTAGAAATTCAAACTAGGGTTGATCTTAATGTCCTACAAAAGTCATACAAAAACATTTTATGTGTTTATTAGCAATGATTACACTGTCCCTGATAAAATTTGTCATAACCAAAACATTGAAAATGTGTAGTGTGATTTCACTGATTTGTTCTAATTTTTCCTAGGTGTTTTTATTGTTTGTCTATTTTTAAAAAAAATATTTTTCATTAACGAACAAGCAGAGTTTGTGTTTCTGTGATTTCTATTCACCAGGCCTCACATCTCTATTTGTTAATGTATATTTGTTGTTTCTCCACAGAAACTCTATATAAATCGTTTGTTTCAGTTGCTATTGCCACACCTGCTCTAGTTAAGATCTTTCTGATTTACAAATTAATGAGCTCATCCAGCTGTTGAAGAACAAATCTAACTGTGTAGAATGGCCACAAATACAAGGAAATGTAGAAGATTGCATCACAAATAAACCGTGGTATGACTGGCCAGACAACCATGAAAATGATGACCTGCAACAACTGTTGGACATAGGCCTTCACAAGTGGTGATACACAACTGAAAATACACAAACAGGCAAATATGTCAATCCCATCAGATATCATGTGCATCTCTACAATTTTTTAACATTAAAAGTAACAGACATTCGACCATGCAAAATATGCTAAAATAGTCGCAATTAAAGTTAGCTGCATATCCTTTACAGGACCTCACAGTCAACACCAGCAATATTTTTTTTTGGCTGTTTGTGATTAACTAGGCAAGTTAACGTTCAATAGTTTGCCACTGCTTTATGAATGACCAGCACTAATATAATTGTATGAATACCAGCATAAGGCGTTCTGCTTCCCACCTGCAGCTGTGTTTCAAACTTGGTAGTGGGATTACAAACTGCGTTCATAAGTCCTTCGCCACAGGACCAGCTAGTCACAATTAACAAGCTAACATTACGGAGACCACAGCAGACGCAAACACAAAGCTGATACAATAATAGAATTGCATCTATCAAATACAGGAGACACAAACACAAAACTGATACAATAATAGAATTGCATCTGTCAAATACAGCAGACGCAAACACAAAACTGATACAATAATAGAATTGCATCTGACAAATACAGCAGACACAAAAACAAAACTGATACAATAATAGAATTGCATCTGTCAAATACAGCAGATGCAAACACAAAACTGATACAATAATAGAATTGCATCTGTCAAATGACAGAACACACAAACACAAAACTGATACAATAATAGAATTGCATCTGTCAAATACAGAACACGCAAACACAAAACTGATACAATAATAGAATTGCATCTGTCAAATGACAGAACACACAAACACAAAACTGATACAATAATAGAATTGCATTTGTCAAATACAGAACACGCAAACACAAAACTGATACAGTAACAGAATTGCATCTGTCAAATACAGAACACACAAACACAAAACTGATACAATAATAGAATTGCATCTGTCAAATACAGAACACACAAACACAAAACTGATACAATAATAGAATTACATCTGTCAAATGACAGAACACACAAACACAAAACTTTTATTCGCATATCCTTTATATCCTTTACAGGACATCGCTGTCAACAGAAGCATCTTTCAGCTATCTGTTGATTTCTTGGCAAGATTACGCTCAGTAGTTTGCCATTGCTTTCTGAGCGGCCGACTCAGTTATCTCGCAAGTCACCAGCGGGGGTAGAACCGCTTCCAGTTCTCGCCCGCTACGAGACTCTAATAGAATTGCATCTGTCAAATGACAGAACACATAAACACAAAACTGATACTATAATAGAATTGCATTTGTCAAATGACAGAACACACAAACACAAAAATGATATAATAGCAGAAATGTTTCTGTCAAATGACAGAACACACAGCATGTGTATTCGCAGATGAACACATTGCAATAAAAAATTCATCATCAAGTGTTATACTACTGCTTTCATGCACATCCACAGATCTGTCTTTGGTGTTTCCTATCAATTCTAGTGATGAGTTTCCTCCATGCCACCATTCCAATCCATCCAGCAGGATTTCTCTCCATCTCATCTTGCCTCTTCTACCCTGATCTTTCCGTCATCACCATGCCTCTGTTGTCATTACATGACCAGAGAACATTATTTGTCTAATTATATGTATATACAATGATCTACTTTAATTAGCCTTTCCCAGGCACTTGTAAGTTGCTCTGGCAGCCCAAATTATTTGCAACATACAACTCAGAAACCACATCTCAGTTGCCTCCAAGTTCTTCAATTCATTCACGTCCAAATCGTACACATTAAGATTACTGAGAATGCAGGGTAATAACATTAAAAGTATCAAAATTAGCATGCTCAAATTACTAAACATTCAGCAGCACCCCACCCACCCACCCGTCTTTTACTTTACTTTACTTTACTTTACTTTACTTTACTTTACTTTAGTTTAGTTTACTTTACTTTACTCAGGACATACTAATATGGATTCCATTTTCTCTATCAGAATGTAGGAATGTTGACTGCAAAACAATATATTCCCTTAGTGAATTTAAACACAAAAACCACAAACAATATGTTGCACAATTTATTGCCTGGCATATTTCACTGCATCTTGTCCAGTGCATACTGCAGAGTTCGAACGATACCTGTGACTATGAGTTATAATTGTTTCAGCTGAAATATTATTCATGTATTCACTAAGAATCTCAAAACTGAGAGGGAAGACCAGGAGAACTTTTAATCAGATAGCAGTGGGAACGATTAGTAGTGTGACTCTTCGCTGGCTGTTGAACGAGGGGACTGAGCAGGTATGGGAATGTCTTGAGTGCAGTGATGTCGGTTCTTAACTCAACTCAACTCAACTCATGTATTCACTTCATGTGATATATAACTCTACAATATGCCCCTGACGAGATGCAGTGGAATATGCCAGAATAAATAGACTGTTTGTGACTTCTGTGTTTACACTGCTGACTACCCCCAAAGAGACACTGATTGTATGAGTAAGTTTCCCCTCTTTGTGATTATGCCTGCTACTTTACCAACTAATGCCAGTAGTCAATGTTGATTCATCAATCTGTCATGTGATATACATTTGTCCTTTCTCCTTCCTGAACTCCACAAAACTGGTGCTCTTAAGTCTGGACTCTCTCATCACCATGTATGAAAAGTGAAGTAATGGACACGTGTTGTTATTTGTTATCGTCCAATCAGTACTCAAGGTCGATGTGGTCGATATCATGCCAGCTGCTTTTACTTTCCATGACATTTCCCAGTACCCATTTTAGACTGGGTCAATGTGGGTGCCTATATTAATTAGTAAACATCTGCCTCAATGGGGATTCCAAAATATGGTAGGTACGATCCATTCCGACTTCTGAGGTACTTGTAATTTACGTCCCCAAGTCAAGGACAGGAAGTGGGTTGAATCCACTACCTCGACATCAGAACACCAGATGTTTAAGAACAAATGTCTTATCCATTCAGCCATGCTGACCTCCATAAGGGATATTATAAATTTAGATTATTAATTGATAATTTAATGAAGTTAGCAAAACTGCATAATACATGCCTCCACCGCTGATGCTTGTACAGCCAAACCCAGTCGAGGATCTCCCATACCTGGTATATGGCTGCTGTACCAATGACAATAATTGGGGTGATGAAATAGTGAGAGAACATTTGATACGCCAGCAACACCACCAGCCAATGTGGCAACACTGCTGCGTAGAAAATTAAGCTTGTCCACTGTGATTTGCTAAGGCCCTGTTCCTGTCAACAACCAAAACAGCTGGATATACAACAATGGGATATGTCATTTGCAGTCTTTCCCTTATAAAAAGGGAAACACAAAAGGTGACAGGGCCATCCAAACACAGCTGGATATCTATTAAAAAGATCTGCAGCTGTTTTCTCTTTTTAAAAAAAAAAAGGGGGGGGGGGGGTCAAGATGACTGATTTCGTAACAGTTGACTTTAACCCATCTGGCTCGATCTCTTTCTGCATAACGTCAAGCAGCCTGCCAAGATCATCTCACATGGCTAAAACACTGTATCTCTGCAAGTTGGTAAGATGTAGTCCTTTTTTACAAGTGTGTATGATGTGGCTGTCTCCTGCATGCCTGTATGATGTAGTTATTTCTTGCATGTCTGTGTGATGTAGTTGTTTCTTGTATGTATGTGTGGATTGGTAGTTATTTCTTGCATGTCTGTGTGATGTAGTTGTTTCTTGTATGTATGTGTGGATTGGTAGTTATTTCTTGCATGTCTGTGTGATGTAGTTGTTTCTTGTATGTCTGTGTGGATTGGTAGTTATTTCTTGCATGCCTGTGTGATGTAGTTGTTTCTTGTATGTCTGTGTGGATTGGTAGTTATTTCTTGCATGTCTGTGTGATGTAGTTGTTTCTTGTATGTCTGTGTGGATTGGTAGTTATTTCTTGCATGTCTGTGTGATGTAGCTGTTTCTTGTATGTATGTGTGATGTAGTTGTTTCTTGTATGTCTGTGTGTATTGGTAGTTATTTCTTGTATGTCTGATGTAGTTGTTTCTTGTATGTCTGTGTGTATTGGTAGTTATTTCTTGCATGTCTGTGTGATGTAGCTGTTTCTTGTATGTATGTGTGATGTAGTTGTTTCTTGTATGTCTGTGTGTATTGGTAGTTATTTCTTGCATGTCTGTGTGATATAGTTGTTTCTTGTATGTATGTGTGATGTAGTTGTTTCTTGTATGTCTGTGTGGATTGGTAGTTATTTCTTGCATGTCTGTGTAATGTTGTTGTTTCTTGCATGTCTGTGTTATGCAGTTGTTTCTTGCATGTCTGTGTCATGTAGCAGTGTCTTGCATGTCCGTGTCATGTAGCAGTGTCTTGTATGTCTGTGCGATGTAACAGCGTCTTACATGTCTGTGTCATGTAGCAGTGTCTTACATGTCTGTGCAATGTAGCAGTATCTTGCATGTCTGTGTCATGTAGAAGTGTCTTACATGTCTGTGTCATGTAGCAGTGTCTTACATGTCTGTGTCATGTAGCAGTGTCTTACATGTCTGTGTGATGTAGCAGTGTCTTGTATGTCTGTGTCATGTAGCAGTATCTTGCATGTCTGTGTGATGTAGCAGTGTCTTGCATGTCTGTGCCATGTAACAGTGTTTTGAATGCCTGTGTGATGTAGCAGTATCTGGAGAGTTTGTGCATACTTAAAAAATAAGTGCAGATGAGCAGCACCCTCTGCATAACGCTATATTCAGAGAAAAGGGTAACAGGCTAAAGAGGGGCAAATCATGCAGTCTTACCAGTATCAACCCCGGCAAGGAATGGGTGCTGATGCCTCCAACTTTTAAGTGCACTTTCTCCTGCATTATCACACTCGACAGATGGTGCAGAGAGCAGAACCCTACCGCTGTCAATGCAGAGATCAACGCGCTCATCTATGAACACTCAGATAGCCCCGAAGTGCTCATCTATACAGATGAATCTGTTGTAAAGCAGCAGAGAAGTGCGTGGGCATTTACAGCCCGTTCAGGGGGCCGAACCGTTCAAAAATCCAGTGGTGCCCACTCTATGACCACGAGCAGCATGACGATGGAGGTGATGGCAGTTACACAGGCTTTCATACGGCTGAAATCACAGCATTATACCAACGTGTGTGTACTAAGTGATTCAATGAGCATGATTCAGAAGGTCGAAGCTGGATCTGTACGTAGACAGTGGATTGAGTCGCCGCGGAAGTCTGCTGTCCGTAAAGTCACCTTCATCTTCGTCGCGGGACATGCGAGAGTCGAGGGAAATGAACGAGCTGATAAACTGGCTGGCTCTGCACCCCCTGTAGATGGCCAACCCATGGATTGTGCCGATGTTATTAACGTTCTTAAAGATATGGCAAGAACAAAGGACTTTGACATCAGTGGATCCACATCGCTGTCCAGGATGAAAGACTTGGGAGTAAGAATCAGCATGGCCAGACGCGAGAAGTACATAGGGAAAACGAGGTGCCTCGTCAACCAACACAGAACTGGCACTATTAGCCACCGGACGCTGATGCATATGCTGGGGGGAGGATCTGAGCACCTATGGACCTGTCCTGAGTGAAATGAAGATACCCCAACTGATAACTGATAACTGAACTGATGTAGCAGTGTCTTGCATGTTTGTGTGATGTAGCAGTGTCTTGCATGTCTGTGTGATGTAACAATGTCTTGTGTGTCTGTTACATGAAGTTATTTCTTGGGCATCCTCTTTTACTTATTTTCACCTATATTTTGCCATGCAGTATTTTCAAGCACAGAATCCCATGTTTCATATGGTGACCAAATCATGTCAGTCTTTGGTTACATTTTTCAAAAATTGTCTTTAAGACAAAATTTTAACAAAGATCTGAACATTGAAGAAATCAAGCTCATAAACAGCTTCATAACACGGAAACTAACATGCTCTCATCATCATCATCATCATCATCATCATCAATTGCCATGCCGGCTGGCATAGGCGTTCATGACTTTCCACAGATCTCAGTCTTTGGTTTTCTGGATCAACTCTGCTGATGATATTCCTGCAAGCCACCGTCTCAACCCATCCACATTCATTTCTCTTGGTCTGTCTCTGCCTCTCTTCCCCTTGATCTTTCCAGTTGTCATGATGTTCTCCAATGCCTCTCTTCTCATCATATGACTAAAGAAAGCTGTTTGTCTCTTTCTTATTGTTGTATATAATGTTCTAAGTTCATTAGCCTCTTTCAGGCAGTCGTTGTTAGCTACTTTGGCAGTCCAAGGAATTTGCTACATTCGTCTCAGGAACCACATCTCTGTTGCTTCCAAGCTCTTCCTAATTTGTTCATTTACATTCCAAGATTCACAGCCATACAGCAAAACAGGTTCAATGATAGTGACTTATTATTGCATAAGACACTCTTCATTATCTGAAATGCAGCTTTAGCTTGCCCTTTTCTGCTCTTAATCTCTGTTGTGCATCTTCATCTCATGTTATAAATGTCCCTAGTTATTTAAAACTATTCACTTGGTTAAGAATTTTTCTTCTATTTCTATTTCACATTCTGTTCTATTAACCATATGCACACTGTTCTAGTAACCATATGAACACTGTTCTATTAAGCATGTGAACACTGTCATATTAACTATGTGAACACTGTTCTATTAACTATGTAAACACTGTGTACACACTGCTCTGTTAACCATGTGAACACTTTTCTATTAATCTTGTGAACTCTGTTCTATTAACCATGTGAACACTGTTCTATTAACCATGTGAACACTGCTCTATCAACCATGTGAACCATGTTCTATTAACCATGTGAACACTTTTCTATTAATCATGTGATCATTGTTCTTTGAACCATGTGAACATTGTTCTATTAACTATGTGCATACTGATCGTATTCCGGTACGAACCTAAGGCCTTGTCTACGTCAATTTGGAAGCACTATGCTCCAAATAGACCGGACCCGGAAACAAACCCCAGATCACTGGTTTGTTTCTGGGTCCAATCAAGGATATGCACAACTGACGAGCTCAAACGAGAGTGAAATTCGAGTATAGTGCTTCCAAATTGACGTGGACAAGGCCTTAGGTTCGTACCGGAATATGATCAGTGTTGCCAGTTGTGGGTTATGCTCAATCTTTAAATCTCAAATCCTGAAACAACCAAATAAATCAATATGTGCACTGTTTTATTAGCCATGTGAAAACTGTTCTGTTAACCATGAGAACACTGTTCTGTTAACCATGAGAACACTGTTCTATTAACTATGTGAACACTGTTCTATTAACCACATGAGCACTGTTCTATTAACCATGTGAATACTTTTCTATTAACTACATAGACACTTTCTATTACCTAGCATATTAACTTGCATAAAGAGGTCACATTTATTGTTCATTTTAACTAGAATATACTTACTGATATAAGTGGAATGGAGGCATTTCCCACATGACTCACTGAAGGTATAGTAGCCATAGCGAAAGGCAAAAACATTTCATCATAGTAGTATATCCACATATATAAAAGAGTAGTCCGAGGGAAGCCTTTCATGCCATGAACGATAATCTGGCACTGCGCTGGATAAAGTGCCTGTAATCACAAGTATACCTGCATCAGTTCACAATGACTACAGTGTCATCTTAAAACTCAATGCCAACACTCCAGGTTGACAGTTTCAGGGTGACAGGGTGGACTTCATTGTGCAGGATTTTATGCCACCTGGCTCAGTTTCTCTCCACAGAACGAGGTGCTTGTCAAAAACATCACATAAAGCACAAACTCAATAGCTACAGAGATGGCCCCTTGGGTTTCAGGAAAAAATTCACCAATGAACTGAATGATGCAGTCCAAAAATGAACCCGCGACCTTAAGAGCACAAGGCAAATGGTTCGACCACTTTACCCAGGAGATCCTTTAAAAGCATTTATGGCAATTATTTAACAATTCACGTGGTTTCTTAGATGATAGTTAATTGAATGACAAAGGTGAAAAATGACTGTCATCTAATAATACAGCAGTAAACTACAACTGCTGTATCTGTGTCTGACCTTTTGTAAAGTACCCCAGATCTAGGATATTAGTTTACCTCTGCCTCTTGCCAGTCTTATTCTGAGATTCATAACACAGTAAAGCATTGTGAGTGGCTGGATACAGTTCCTTCAACCATAATTTACTTGCAACTGCACAGAATAGGAGTTGAGTTGAGTTAAGTCAAGAACCAACATCACTGCACTCAGGGCATTCCCATAAGCACTCAGTCCTCATCTTCAACAGCCAGTAAAGGGCTCCAATACTAATGGTGCCCAATGCAATCTGTTTATATGTCCATCTTGCTTTACTTCTGAATGACGACTGTCGATCAGATCCTCTGACCATTCCTTGCTGCTGCACTCTCTCTAGAAGATGATAGTCTATCTGTTCTTCTGCATGAATCACATTCTCCCAGATGGCCTTCACCATAAAATGATATGACAGAAACAACAATGTGAATGGGCAGCCATTTGCACTCTCTTTTAATCCGCTCCCTTATGGATCTCCTGGATCATCATGTCTCTGTGTTCCCTGGCCATCGCCTTTGATCCCCATCTGAGCTCTGTCATGGTGCCCAAACCTTCTTCTATCTGACTGGGTGTATCCAATGACTTCCTTCAGTTTAAGTGATACTTGGGCAGATTTTGACTGAATTGTCAAACTGCCACTTCCTTTTTGAGCATGAGCTGTGAGAAGCTGACTGTTTTATCTGGAGACTCAAGCAGCATCATCACAAGTCTGGCTTTTCAGACTTTGTATTCCTCCAAGACAGACTTGAACGGGAGGACGAGCTTCATTTTCCTGCAGTACAGTGTCAGCTTCTAGGTAAAAATATGTTCTTTTTACAAACAAGGAACTCGAGGGTCTTATCCTGCCCATAATCCTCTAATAACTGCACTCATGATCTGAAGGATGTGGTCCACAAATGAACCTAGGACCTTTAGAGCATAAGGCAAACAGTTTAACCACTTCACCCCAAGAGTGAAGACTGCTCACCCTGCATTACAAACAAATCCCCATTATTTTAACAGGCTCATGACTACTTACATAAGAGCTGTAAGGAAAATGTAAACACAGAAGCCACAAACAATAGCTTGCTTCATTTATTGCCTGGCATATGTTGCTGCATCTCGTCGGGTGCATAATGTAGAGGTATGTATAATATGAAATGAATAGTTGAATCATATTTTGACTGACATACATAACACACAGTAGCACACCAGAGTTACTATTCTTTACTTCCTTATTAGCTCCTGCAACACATCGGTGCCAGAAACTGCAGTAAAGTTTTATAAGTACAAAAAACGAGAAGTAGAATCGGTAAACTTGACTAGAACACGATCATAAGCAACAAAACGGACGCCATGGCAAGCCTTCATTAGCACACCAGAGTTACTATTCTTTACTTCCTTATTAGCTCCCGCAACATACAGGTGCCAGAGCCATGTCAGTTGGAAATAACACTGGCAGGGTCTGTAGCAGATACTATCATTGTGGCAGGCTACTAGAAGATAGCCCTGTAGCAGATACTATCATTGAGGTAGGCTGCTAGAAGATAGCCCTGTAGCAGATACTATCATTGTGGTAGGCTACTAGAAGATAGCCCTGTAGCAGATACTATCATTGAGGTAGGCTACTAGAAGATAGCCCTGTAGCAGATACTATCATTGAGGTAGGCTACTGGAAGATAGCACTGTAGCAGATACTATCATTGAGGCAGGCTACTAGAAGATAGCCCTGTAGCAGATACTATAGGCTACTAGAAGATAGCCCTGTAGCAGATACTATCATTGAGGCAGGCTACTAGAAGATAGCCCTGTAGCAGATACTATCAATGAGGCAGGCTACTAGAAGATAGCCCTGTAGCAGATACTATAGGCTACTAGAAGATAGCCCTGTAGCAGATACTATAGGCTACTAGAAGATAGCCCTGTAGCATATACTATAGGCTACTAGAAGATAGCCCTGTAGCAGATACTATAGGCTACTAGAAGATAGCCCTGTAGCAGATACTATAGGCTACTAGAAGATAGCCCTGTAGCAGATACTATAGGCTACTAGAAGATAGCCCTGTAGCAGATTCTATCATTGAGGCAGGCTACTAGAAGATAGCCCTGTAGCAGATACTATCAATGAGGCAGGCTACTAGAAGATAGCCCTATAGCAGATACTATAGGCTACTAGAAGATAGCCTTGTAGCAGATACTATAGGCTACTAGAAGATAGCCCTGTAGCAGATACTATAGGCTACTAGAAGATAGCCCTGTAGCAGATACTATAGGCTACTAGAAGATAGCCATGTAGCAGATACTATCATTGAGGCAGGCTACTAGAAGATAGCCCTGTAGCAGATACTATCATTGAGGCAGGCTACTAGAAGATAGCCCTGTAGCAGATACTATCATTGAGGCAGGCTACTAGAAGATAGCCCTGTAGCAGATACTATCATTGAGGCAGGCTACTAGAAGATAGCCCTGTAGCAGATACTATCATTGAGGCAGGCTACTAGAAGATAGCCCTGTAGCTGATACTATCATTGTGGCAGGCTACTAGAAGATAGCCCTGTAGCAGATACTATCATTGAGGCAGGCTTCTAGAAGATAGCCCTGTAGCAGATACTATCATTGTGGCAGGCTACTAGAAGATAGCCCTGTAGCAGATACTATCATTGAGGCAGGCTACTAGAAGATAGCCCTGTAGCAGATACTATCATTGTGGCAGGCTACTAGAAGATAGCCCTGTAGCAGATACTATCATTGAGGCAGGCTACTAGAAGATAGCCCTGTAGCAGATACTATCATTGAGGCAGGCTACTAGAAGATAGCCCTGTAGCAGATACTATCATTGAGGCAGGCTACTAGAAGATAGCCCTGTAGCAGATACTATCATTGAGGCAGGCTACTAGAAGATAGCCCTGTAGCAGATACTATCATTGAGGCAGGCTTCTAGAAGATAGCCCTGTAGCAGATACTATCATTGAGGCAGGCTACTAGAAGATAGCCCTGTAGCAGATATTATCATTGAGGCAGGCTACTAGAAGATAGCCCTGAAGCAGATACTATCATTGAGGCAGGCTACTAGAACATAGCCCTGTAGCAGATACTATCATTGAAGTAGGCTACAATGAATAAATCACCAAAATACGAGACATAGAATCGATAAGCTTCACTTCAATACAGTGACAAGTAACAAAATGGATGTGGCAGCTAAAGCCTTGGTCAGCAACCAAAGAATAAACATACACCAAAACAACTACATGAAAATAACCAATATTACAAAGATGAAACAGGAAACAGTTAGTAGCAGTTCAGAGAAAGGGGCGACGATTGAAAATGGAATAAGTGAAACTGCAGTAAAGTTTTATAAGTACAAAAAACAAGAAGTAGAATCGGTAAACTTAACCAGAACACGATCACAAGCAACAAAACGAACGCCACAAAACGGATGCCATGGCAAGCCTTCATTAGCACACCAGAGTTATTATTCTTTACTTCCTTATTAGCTTCCGCAGAACACAGGCGCCAGAGCCATGTCAGTTGGAAACAATCATCCTGCCACTGGCAGGGACTGAATCTGGACCACTGTCCAAGTAAGCACTAACTTCCATGCCGCCACATCCCCAGTAGCTACATAACAGGATGTGAAAATACAGAAGTTTGGCCTACCTTATATTCCCATAGAGAAGATGGCACTTTGACTCCTTCATGCTTCAATCTGTCGATTGCAAATAGAAGTGCTTTTCTGTGAGTTGTGTCTGACACATTGAGAAATCGTGTCAAAGATTCCTCATCCAGCGACAGCAGCAAATTGCCGTCTGCATTACAAACAAATCCCCATTGTTTTAACAGGCTCATGACTAATTACATAAGAACTGTAAGGAAAATGTAAACAAAGAAACCACAAACAATAGCTTGCTTCATTTATTGCCTGGAATATGTTGCTGCATCTCGTTGGGTGCATACTGCAGAGTTATACATCATATTAAATGAATAGATGAGTCATATTGTGACTGACATACATAACACACAGTCACTAATACTGTTCGAATATGCAGCATTTGTTAAGCCACGATAACTGCTGAGTCACTATGAAGTCAACCCATCTCCCAAGTTTTAAAACCTAACTGCTGAGTCAGCGTATTTCAGTAATTTTGTTACTGTTCGTTGGACACATGAAATGCTTTTTCTTTTTTTGTTTGTTTGCTCCATTAAACAATGAACAGTAATACTGTAAAGAAAATTTTCTGTTATTTTAATGTAACTCAAACTACTTTCGATTCTATTTAAAAATAATGTCTGTGATTAACCGGTCTGAAAACACAAAAATCATTAATTGTATAGCATGAATTTGCTAACTGAACACACTAAACTGAAATCTTTTAAATAGCATAACATTTGCAGATGATGAAGCTAGTATGGGAAATATGGAAAATCAATCCAAAAAGTATTTATTAATTAATTCAAAATTGCATACAGACTAATATTCAGCAGACAAAGAGCATCTCCTGTGTGTTATTAGAGCCCATAAGGAAAGCAAAAAACAGTAACAGTGTAACCTACCCTGCCTGTTGTAAGAGGCGACTAAAGAGGGTTGGTATGAGGCTGGCTATCTCATCCCATAGACAAATGTAGCTTCACAATCCAACCAATCATGACCATGATCAAGTCTACAAAGTGCTTGGTGTGAGCGGGTTCAGGGCCCATGTTTTATTGGGAGATGACAGGCAGAAGATGAAGAAGCTCTAGAAGTTAGCATTTATGGTTCCTTAGTTCTAGAAGCCAATAATTAGGTTATCATAGCTCTAGAAGCTAATTGCTCCCGTGTGTTGCCAGGGCCCATAAGGGAAACAAAGAATAGCAACACTGTAGCCTACCACGCATGTCGTAAGAGGCGACTAAGGAGGCTTGATGGTTCCGTCGCCCTGCTACTGAGTGAGTGCGTGGTGTGACACTGTGAGCTGTGAGTTTCGTGTGAAATGCTTTTGAATCTGCCCGAAGTTTTTTGGAACGTGACTGCATGTCCGGAGCGATGGCAGATGGCTATGTCCCAGAGTTGACCGGTTTTTGCCTTATGCAGAAATGCGTGGCTGCTGGGCTTCTGGTTGACTGCCACTACCATCGATGATGAACTGTATTTCGTGGACTGTGTGGGTGAACATCTAGGAAACATCCAGATGGGAAAATGACTGCCGATTCCATCAGAAATGAACTGGGTATTTTGTGAGGGACTATTGTGTTGACATTCTGGCGGCGGCATTATGCACAGTGTATCGGTGCGGGCTGTTGTTTGTCGAGACTCCTGTCTTTTCCACTTTTCACATTGGGCAGTGGGGAGTATTTTGTGTGATATTCATTGGCACAGGAACGGAGCATAATGGGGACGACCCGTTGCTGTGAAGTTGGAACTGCGACTAACTAACTAACTAACTAGAAGCTAATGTTTAGGTTACTTTATCTCTAGAAGCTAGAAGCTGCTGGGAGTGCAGGGAGTGGCCAGCAGGAAACATGGAAGTGGAAATCCAGCAACTAATTCAGGATAATGCTCGCTCAGGTGATGTGATTATCTACACAGATGGGTCGGTTTTGAGAGGTAGAAGTGCCTGGGGGTTCTTGGCAAAAGCTAATAGTCGACATTTGGTGCAAGAGAGCCTGGCATATGATACCACAAGATCTAGCTTAAGAATGGAGGTGGAGGCGGTCAGTGCAGCTTTCCAGTGGATCGAGAATACAATACACACACACATCGTGATTGTAACTGACTCAGAAAGCATGCTGAGGAAGGTGATGACAGACAAGCTTCGGGCAGAGTGGCTTGCTTCGCTTCGGAGGTCACAGGTGGCAAGCATCGTCTGGATCTTTTCTCTGGGGCATGCCGGTGTGCTGGGGAATGAACAGGCGGACAGATTGGCTGGCTCCGCAAAACTTGGTGGAGTACTGATGCATGACAAGGCAGACGTGGTTGCGGCCTTGTGGGAGCACATGTACACCTCGGAGGAGCAAATGGATCACCATGGTCTGGCAAGAATGAGACAGTATGGAGTTTTGAGGGGATCTGGCTGACGCTCGACGCTCAGAGGAAAGGCGAGACGGACATATAATCAGATTGCTACTGGTACCATTGGTGTTGGAACTCTTCGCTGGCTGCTGAGGATGAGGACTGAGCGCTTATGGGAATGACCCGAATGCTGTGATGTCAGTTCCTAAATCAATAAATCAATCAATCAATCAATCTCTAGAAGCTAATGTTTAGGTTACTTTATCTATAGAAGCTAATGTTAAGGCAATGCTAACCGTAAAAAATTTAATTCCATAATACTTAATTTCTATGTTCTTTTATGGTATAGGGTTTGATATTAAAGACTGCTGATCGATAAAATATTGTCAAATTGACTTTGCACTTAATGGTTGCTATGGAAACCAAGATAAACAGTGGCCATATTGAATTTCTTAATATACCCATAAAACATTTCTTTTTTAATGTACAGGCTAAATTCTTTGTTTTATGTGTAAGTAAATAGACCCTTTACAAGTTAAGTAGAAAATTTTAATGATATCTCTTTGCAGTTTTTTTTTTTCAAAATGTGAAAATGGTAATGACATTTTTCATGACATTTTTTGTTTTTTTTTAGTGTAGCACAAAAACTAAAATGTAATTTTCAAGATTAATCTACTCACAATGTAAGTGATATAATAAAGAATATCTCTGCAAAGTTTTATTGAAATCTAACGAATAGTTTTTAAAACAATTGTACTTATGTATAAAAAAGTGGCGAAATGAGAAAACGGGGAAAAACTAATTATTTTTTTGTTTTTTATTACTAATGCACTCTTTTACAGAGAAAAAAGGTGTAAAACTGTACCTTGAGTGTTAAAATTGTCCTGCTGAATATGCAGGACCTCCCTCCAGAGCATGCAGCTCACCTTGTCTCTTCAGTTTTGCCGCTCGTACAGTGGCACGTCTTTTAGTTTGTTTGTCCTTCTTGTACTTCAGACTATTTCTTACTTGCTTCTGCATCCTAAATGTTCCTAGTCTCTGCATATGCAGGCCTGTAGAAAGTCCATAAAACTGGGCAGTGTCTTGGGCAGCAGCAGTTCCAAAGTTGAACTCTCTTGCTGCAGTTACAACTGCAAACTGAACGCGCTTGCGAGAGGCAAAGTTGTCTTTAGAGCATCGAGCCCATATCAAGCTGTGTATACACTCATTTGAATTCTGAGTTTGTCCTGACACACATCTACTAAGTAGTTTAGTTTAGTTTGCGCAGTGCTGTTCCAAGGCGTTTACTGACATGGTTGATACACTCCTCTTTGTCTATCTGAATGTCATCCCCATTTGGTTTGATCTTGGTAAGTTCCGCAAATGTTTTGGTGTCACCATCAGAAAGTATTGACGTGTAGCGAAGTTTATGACGGGCCACAGACCGTCGCCACAGCACCCTTGCAGCCTCCACCTCCATCATTCCAGCAGATCCTGTGAAATTGTTGTCACAGTTTAGAAGATGTTCTGCCTTCCATGCTGCAAATTTATCTGGTTTGTCCCTGGAAAGTGTCTTACCAGTGGTTTCACACACCTGGCAATATGTGGACATAACATGGGCATTTATGCAAAGTCCTGTAAGAACATCCACTGCACAGCCAACTCCAATGTGGGATGTGTGGCCTCTAGTCAGCCAAGTGCCATCAAAGCTGACACTAATATCTAGCACATCATTGTCATGTAGAGTTATGCCTGACTGTTGTGCATGAGCCTGTCGAACATACTTTACGGTTTGAGAAAAAACAGTGTCCTCCAGATCTTCTATCTTTGAATATAGTTTATTCGCTTTGCTGTGAAATGTTTTGTGATGAAGACCTTGAAGGTTCATGTTTTCACAAAAATTGTTGAATGTCGTTGCACCTATCCCACAGACTAATGCTAAATATACTGACTGGCTGTTGACAGCAAAAGATCTATCCCCATCATTACTTCTTGCAGATAGGTATCTTCCACACACCACTTCTTCACAACAAGAGCAGAAAACCTCTGCATACACAGCTAATCCCTTGGCTTTCTTGCTGTCAGTTTTCAAAATAAGACTATCATTTTTACAAACTGGACAACATAACAATTTGATTATTGCCTCAATTTCTGAACAATCAACTATTGCTCTGTGTTCCCGTTTTTGACATCCATTGTCACCAGAATCATACTTGCTGCTAGTGGATGTTGTGTATTTATACATATCTCTTTTAAATTGGCTTCGGGTAATAAAAGAATCACTTCCACAACTTTGAGAAGAACACGATAGCACTGATTCATTCAGATTCACTGTCAAAACACTTGGATTTGGAAGAAGTGGCATGTGCACTTTAGCTGGGTCGCTTTCAGTAGTTTCAGAATTGTCTGTATCGTTTACGATGTTCTGATAGGCTTTTCGCTGCTTACGAGCATTTGCGAGGTGTAGTCTGAGAGATTTCTTACGTTGAGTAGATGACTGGATGTTAAATTTCTTAGAACGAGGCATATTTCAATGCGTGTCAGTCTGTCGTCAACAATGAACGTTCAGCACGTCGCGAGGTGTAAACAACACAAAGCCGCCATTTTGGAAACCCACATGATCAATTTCAGCCATCAGCGAACGCGGATTGCTTACGATGTTCCATATATGGAAGTTTCCGGAAGATGATAGACACGAATAAACCCGATGTACACAGAAAACTTTCCGATTAGACGAACTCGTGGTTTTACGAACAGTTACGGAAGATCACGACGTTTCCAGGGATACCGTACACGTGCGTGTCATGTTTTCCCGAGATATCGTTGCTAGGATTTGAAAACCGTCAATTTCGCAACAATTTTCAATAATTAGACAATTTGACACAGAGGGTGGGTTCAGTAAATTATGAATATTGCATTAAAATAACAGTTTTTAAACAAAAACAAGTACAGAATCTGATAGAAGACATGATAAGGTGTCTAAAAATGAACTATTCCAAAAATAGCCAAGTTGACCAAAAATCGATGTTTTTACTGCCGCACATCGCCTTAAGGACAACTCTCTAGAATCTAATGTTTGGGTTACTTTATTTCTAGAAGACCAATGACCAAGTACTACAAGAAACAAATGAAAATCGTAAATTGATTAGAGAAATTAGAAGTATACAGTCAAACTGTTTTGGACATATGAGAATAAATAAAATGGAGAACTTGGTGACAACTGGCAAGATCGAGGGGAAGAGAATAAGGGGAAGACAGAGAAGTAAATACCTGGATGGCTTGACCACGTGGCATGATCGAGACAAGAACACTAATCTGATCCACAACTCTGGTGATCGAGTGAAATGGCGAATCATGACCGCCCACATTTACTGGCATGGCACATTGGATGGATTTCTAGAAGCTAATGGTTAGGTTACTTTATCTCTTAAAGTTAATGTTTAGGTTATCTTATCTCTAGAAGCTAATGTTTAGGTTACTTTATCTCTAGAAGCTAATGCTAAGGACAACTCTCTAGAATCTAATGTTTAGGTTACTTTATCTCTACAAGCTAATGTTTAGGTTACTTTATCTCTAGAAGCTAATGTTAAGGATAAATCTCTAGAAACTAATGTTTAGGTTACTTCATGTCTAGAAGCTAATGTTTAGGTTACTTATCTCTAGAAGCTAATGATAAGGACAAGTCAATAGAAGCTAATGATTAGGTTACCTTATCTCTAGAAGGTAATGTTTAGGTTACTTTACCTCTAGAAGTTAATGTTTAGGTAACTTTATCTCTAGAAGCTAATGATAAGGACAATTCTCTAGAAGCTAATTATAAGGACCAACTCTCTAAAAGCTAATAAGGACAACTCTCAAGAAGCTAATGTTTAGGTTACTTTATCTCTAGAATCTAATGATAAGGACAATTCTCTAGAAGCTAATGATAGGGACCATCTCACTAAAAGCTAATGATAAGGACAACTCTCTAGAAGATAATGATAAATGCAATGAAGACAGGCTTGTATATCTCAATAACAGAATCCTGTAAACAACAATAAAAATAGGGTGTTGCATGTATCAATGGCACAATCTTCTATGCAACAGTATGCTGGTCACAATTGTGTATGCAATGTACAATCTTTTTTACAACAATGGCACAATCTTTAATACAACAATGGAAAAATCTTTGTATACAATGAAAAAATCTTATGTGCGACAAGGGCACAATCATATACACATCTATAAAGACAGTCTTGCACACAACAAATAACATTGTTGTATACAACAACACAAGAGAAACGTTTAAACAGCTTTCATATGTGGTGTCTGCGAAGAATTCTTGGTATTAAGTGGCAAGACAAAATCAAAAATACTGAAGTATTGGAAAGATCAGGTTGTGTGACGGTTTATTCCATGCTCAGTCTTCATAGACTTAGATGGATAGGACAACTTAGGAGGATGGATGATGGTAGAATACCAAAGGACATCTTTTTTGGTGAATTACAGATGGCTAAGAGATCTCAGGGTAGGCCTCTATTACGATACAAAGATGTGTGTAAGCGGGACATGATTGATATAGGCATTGATAATGCACATTGGGAGCAAGTTGCCGCTGAACGTGTTGCATGGAGGGCAAACATCAGAAATGGAATAAAGACAAAGGAGAAAATTATTGCAGATAAGTCACACACTCAGCGTGTGAGACGTAAGATGGTGCATGATGGTGGAAATGATCGCGTGTTCACATGCACCCACTGTGAATGAACATTTACAGAGCAGAGCAAATTGGCCTTATCAGTCACATTCGCTACCGCCATAGGTAAAAGTTATTATGCCTTTTTAAAGCACAAACTATTGTCTGTAAAGACGGCAAGGTGCCAATGCAATACAACAACACAATCATGCACGAAACAATCGACACAGACTTGTATATAAAAACAGATCTTGCACACAACAACAATAGAATGTTGCATGCAACTGGCACTGACCAATATTGTGTTCTTTGATCATGTTTGCATAGGTGCTAGCCCAGGGCATGTCTTCCAGCCACAGTAACACATCCTGTGTCTTCCAGAACTTTACAGGTTTCAATACCAGAAGGTTCGTTTGACTGTACTGCCAATACCAGGCTAAGTAGGCAATCTGTTTCCAATTAAAGAAATGCAGTCTTCGTTCAAATGATATTGTGGTTGTTGCTGTTTCATTCTCAAACTTTGTTTTGATTTACAAAGTCCCTATGTGTTATAAAAGTGAAGTGGTGTGTTGTAGTACAGAAACAGAACAGCTGTACAAATATTAAATTTACAAGATTTTACTGAAAAATTAAGCTCTCTCTCTCTTACTTTCTCTTTCTCTCTCTCAACTTTCTCCCACCGTCTTTCTCACTCTCTCTTTCTCTCTCTCTCTCCTTTACATATCCCTGACTCCATATCTCTTTCTCTCTCTCTCTCTCTCTTTCTTTCTTGACTCTTCCTCCCTCCCTCTAACTCAATTCTTCCTTCCTTCTGCTACAATTCTCTCTCTCTCTCTCTCTCCCCCCCCCCTCTCTCTCTCTCTCTCTCTCTCATGAAAACACATTTGTTACAAGTATTACATGAAATCAAAAGATAAAGAATCTAAAAGATCTCGTCAGAGGTAAAAAGTTGCACAGTTCTAAGCATATAATGTGGTTGTGATAACACTCAACTTACAAGAAAAGCACAGATGACGAATGCAACACCTGCACAAAATGTGCCACAATCGCCAGTACCTGGAGCCCCAGCCGTATTACGTGCTTCTCCTTCATGAGCTCTTCATCATATTTTCGTACGATATCTTGATCTTTTGCTAGTTCTTTCTCTCGCTCTTTCAGCTGGATAGGGAACAATTTGATAATCATGTTCCTGACAGGGATAAAGAAAGGTCTGTTACAGTGACATTACTGGCAAATTTCATAGATATACAATGTTATAGCAAGACAATGACTTCTAATGTTTTACACTCTCTCTTTCTCTACCCTTCATCGTCCATCTCTTGCTCTACCTCCCCCTATATTCCTTCCTCAGATCTACCGCTCTCATTCCCTCCCTACCTCCCCTCTCTCTACCTCTTCCTCCCTCAGCCCCATCTCTCTCTCTCTCTCACAGACACATTCTCTACCTCTCTTCCTCCCTCAGCCCCATCACTCTCTCTCTCTCACACACACACATTCTCTACCTCTCTTCCTCCCTCAGCCCCATCTCTCTCTCTCTCACACACACACACATTCTCTACCTCTCTTCCTCCCTCAGCCCCATCTCTCTCTCTCACACACACACACATTCTCTACCTCTCTTCCTCCCTCAGCCCCATCTCTCTCTCTCTCTCTCTCTCTCTCTCTCTCTCACAGACACACAGACACATTCTCTACCTCTCTTCCTCCCTCAGCCCCATCTCTCTCTCTCTCTCTCACACACACACATTCTCTACCTCTCTTCCTCCCTCAGCCCCATCTCTCTCTCTCACACACACACACATTCTCTACCTCTCTTCCTCCCTCAGCCCCATCTCTCTCTCTCACACACACACACACATTCTCTACCTCTATTCCTCCCTCAGTCCCATCTCTCTCTCTCTCTCTCTCTCTCTCTCTCTCTCTCTCTCTCTCTCTCTCTCTCTCTCTCTCTCTCTCTCTCTCTCACACACACACAGACATACATTCTCTACCTCTCTGTCTCTCCATTTGAAAAATGAAAAACCAAAAGTATAACACCATGTAAAGAATGTGGAGAACATAAAACGAATATCATAATTGCTCAACTGCCATGAAAAAGCACATTTTTGTAATCCATTTTATGAAATAAATTAACAGGATACTACCCTTAAAATAAGTTTACCAAAAACAATCCAAACAAAAATATAACCCCCTAATTTTCATGGGGTTGTGGTAGTGGAGAGCCTAGTAAGCTTACCTGTTAGCCGATTGTCATGTGTTCAAATCACTGAGACAGATTTCTTGTTTAACTGACTTGAGCTCCTAGGTCTTAAAGATTACAGTTTACCAGGCTTTATCTCATATGGCTCGGTCTCTTTCTGAAGGTTGTGTGAGTTTGTGCGTGCGTGCGTGTGTGTGTGTGTTTGTGTATGTGTGTGTGTGTGTGTGTGTGTGTGTGTGTGTGTTTAGTTTAGTTTAGTTTAGTTTAATCGACGGATCAACATCACGGCACACGGGTGCAACCCATAAGTTCTCCGTTCTTCTCCTAACTCAAACCTGAGTCTGGAGAAACTCAGCTCCGTAGCACCGGTGAGGATCCTGAAATACTTTGGGTAGATTTGTAACTCGAAATTTTGCCCGGGCAGCGCGGTTAGGCTACTCTTTTTTGATTTTCAACTGCCAAGGGATTTTTTTCATGCGCAACAATACACACGGGCGTCCGATCTCACTACCCAGAGAACAGGGGGAATTTTTACTAGAAGTCCACGTGAAAAATTCCCGGTCCTCACTGGGGCTTGAACCCGGGACCGGGACTCGAGGCGGACACCATACCTCGAGACCACGCAGCCACACCCCCCCCCCCCCCCCCCCCGTGTGCTGAAAGTGAAGCACACAGCACAAACTCTGTAGCTCCAGCAACAACCCCCAGGAGTCTCTGAGAAAATGTTTCTCATGAACTGAATGATTAAGCAAGGTATTGAACCATAACCTTCACAGCACAAGGCAGGTGGTTTTAGCACTTTGTCACAGAGACACATGCTGAACTCCAGTTAGAAAGCATCGCCATTTGTGTGTTACAATTGCTTTAACTCTGCATGTGTCCTGTAGCCTTCACTGACTGTTGCGCATTTCCTTGTGTCTTCTTTGCTTTCAGCGTATATCCTGCATCTCTGCTGACAATTTTACAAAGTCAATTCATATTATCCTAGAAAGCTGTATTGCCCTTATAACATCGGAAATAAACTTTCAGGTGATTATCAGCACTTATAGAAGTCAAAGAAAAGAATCAGAATTTAATGAACACTGTAGAAGATAGAAAGAAAATGAAAACTATGCAGACACTGGGATTTGAACCTGTTGTCTCCAAATGACAGTGCCTCACTGAAGGAACTGTCTACCGTGCATGATCAGCTAGAGCCCTTAAAAGGGTGTTTCGGAAGACACCTTGAGCATTAAAATGCATTAGGCAAGGCAACTAGCAAAGGATTAAGAATCATGTTGGCGGGATATGGTGAGATCGACATTCTGCAAAGGACTTGCTACATGATGAGCCCATTATACAGAACTTCTGATAGAAATGGAACAAGACTTCCAAGAACCAAACATTGATTCACTCCTCATTCAAGACGCAAAAGCCAAAACCACCTCTAATCACTCCTGCCCCCTGCCCTTCAGATTCTGAGTCTTCAACTTCTCAATCTTCAATGGCTACCTTCCATTACTATTTATCTAGTGTATTTGCCTACCAGCCAGTGGTGCAAGTTCAATATCTAATGGTGACAGGATTAATTATTCCAACCACTATGGTTCTGGGATGAACTCTGCCTCATAAAATGGGTACCTTTGTGAAAATACCTGCATCTTTTCTTCACCTCTTGATTGGAATTGGTAAGCCTCAGTAGTGTAATGGCTAAAAGCTTGCCTGCCAAGCAGTAGGTCATGGGTTCAATCCACAGTTGAGCGAATTAATATTTTTTCAATATTGGTCAGGGCTCCCAGGTTGACCCAGCCTATACTGGGTACCAGGGATGTCTTGGGAAGTAAAGAAGGCTGGCGAGATACAGACCATATCACCTAGTGAGTGCTGATTGGTCTATACAGATATGGTTCTAGCTCTGTATACCCAATGTGCCTTCAGGCGTCAGCAGGGTCCTTTACGTAATGGGCTGACTTGATTGCAATTTGTTTAGCTCTCTCCATGAGCCACTCCGTGACAAAGAGGTTACAGACGCAGATCGTAATCCTGTATACTGCGTTCGAAACACAGCTGCAGGCGATTTGGCAGCAGACCGCCTTGCGTTGGGTTTTTTATAAAAAAATGGTATGGGTGTCAGTCATTCAGAAAGCAATGGCAAACTACTGAACATAAACATGCCAAGAGATCTCAAGCAGTCAAAAAATGCTGGGGTTTATTGTGATGTCCTGTAAATAACATGCAACTAACTAATTCTCCATGAGCTCCAATCAGATACTAGCCTGCTAAATAAAACAACAGAAGGAAAACATACTTGGTGGAAGTATTAATCATAGGATGTCCTTGATATAACTGGTTGCACAATGGACATCCTTTCTTCTGAGACGTGAAGTACCATTTAGCTAAGCAAGTACGGCACAGTGTGTGACCACAAGTGAGGGTGGTGGGCTGCACAAGGAGGAGCAGGCAGACTGAGCAGGTAAACTCTTCTGCTACATCTGACGAAACCTCATGACCTGAAACAGAAGAAAGCCTTATTTACCAAACATACACTTGTGCTCCATGGCGAAGAAGTTACAGACGCAGTTCGTAATCCCACATACCGCATTTGAAACACAGCTGCGGGCGATTTGGCAGCAGAACGCCTTGCGTTGATGTTTTATTAAATGGTATGGGTGCCGGTCATTCAGAAAGCAATAGCAAACTACTGAACGTAACTAGCCCAGGAATCATGAACAGCCAACACATGCTGGAGTTGACTGCTACGTCCTGTAAAGGATATGCAACTAACAACACTTGTGCTGTTGTCTACAACTTTAAAAGATAACATCCTGGTCAAACTTCTTTGGGAGCCATGGTAGCGTAGCAGCTAGATGCTTGCTGCCCTGATGATGGTCTTGAGTTTGCTCCACAGCAAGGCGGTTTGGAATTTGTCTTTGACTGATCTGGACTCCCAGGTCGACCCAGCCTAAAATGAGTACCAAGAGATGTCTTGGGGAGGCAAGGAGGGTTGCATGATACCAACCACATCAACCACTTAGTGTCGTATACAAATATTGGTCTAGCTTCATATGCCCAGTGTGCGTCAGGCATGTAATAGAGACCTTTACTTTTTCAACTGTTTCCATAAGAGGGCACTCTCCCACTGTTTATACTTCACCTCGACATCGCAAGGTACAAGAGGAACATGATGAGATGAGAGATGAGACTTTTTCAACAAACTTCTGTGTTATTATTGGGATATAGGACGTCTATTGTTATTTCAGGTCATGAATTTTGTATTTCTTTATTAACACCTTTTCAGCAATTATGATTTTTGTTTGTTCTCTCTGGTTTCCTTAAGGTATTTGTAGTGTTACACTATCACTATTGTAGATTATATAATTTGATATTTCTTCTGGTATATTTGCAACTTTATAGTAAGGGACATAAATTGATTAATATTTTATTTTACCAGAATGATCTCCTATAGTGGCATTTATGCCTTTTTTTTTCTGCAAGTGTCATCCAGTAAGTATCTGTACTGATGTAAGCTCTAGATAGCCATGAGAGATGAATTAAAATTACCGTTACTAACTGTTGACATAGTCACCTGCCACTGTAACACACGTTTCCCATCAAACTATGAGCTTTTGTATTTCGGCAGTATAAAATTCTTTTGGCTGGTCCTTGAGCCATGGAAAAACTACCTGATGCACTTAGCTACTCTTGCTGTTTATTTTAAACCAAAATTCTGTTGTTTAGCACCCCGCAACAGGAAACTTTATGAAAATTGAGATAATCCCTAATGATAATGTCCACAGAACTTTTGCTTTTGCCAGGAGTCATTGTGGCTTTTCGTACAGTAACTCACTGACAATCCACAACAACCTTATCGACAATGTGTATGGCTTCACTTGTAGTGACACTTTTCAGTTGACCTTCACAGGGCTCATCCTTGATGGCTTCATGACCTTCACAAAAGCGTTTAAATTATTCAAACAATGATAAACACGCTACAGTCTATTCTTCAAACACTTCTTCTTCTTCTTCTTCTTCAGCGTTCCGAGCCATTGAGGTTCTTTGCTGCAAATACAATCCGTCTCCATTCGTCTCTCTGGTGGACCTTCTCTTGCCAGTCGTTGATTCCAAGTGCTTGTAGGTCTGTACATGTATTATCTCTCCACCGCCTTCTTGGTCTACCTCGGGGTCTACGGTCATTTATTTCCTGAGTGTAAGCGAGTTTTGTTTCCCTATTATCTTCCATTCTTTCTATATGCCCCAGCCATTGTAGTCTATTAGCCTTCATGATACCAGTGATTAGCGGGGACTTAAACAGATCATAAATGTCTTTGTTACTTCTTCTTTTCCACTCTCCACCTTGTGTATCCCCAATGGGTCCAAAGATGCGTCTTAAAATTTTGTTCTCAAAGGTTTGTAACAAGGCTTCGTCTCCTTTCGTTGCACTCCAGGTTTCAGAGCCATACAGCACAACTGGTCTGATCAGTGTTTTGTATATTGTGATTTTGGTGTCACGAGATAGCGCCTTCGACCTTAGTAGATGTTGTAGTGCATAGCATATCTCATTTCCAGAGTTGACTCTAGTTTGCATCTCTTCCCCTACGATGTTGGAACAGTTGAAGATCGTACCCAGGTATTTGTATGTTTCCGTTCTTTTAATGGTCATATTATCTACCTGTATGTGGCCAGAGTTTCCAGCCATTCCGTCTCTTGAAATTACCATATATTCTGTCTTATCTTGGTTGATAACCAGCCCCATCTGTTGGGCTTTTTCCTTTAAGTGAGTCAATATTTCCAATGTCTTTTGTTCACTTTGCCCTACAATATCTATATCATCTGCACAACCAAGCAGCTTGGACGCTCCTCCAATATCACACTCCTCCTTTACCCTCCTTACAACTTTCTCTAGAGCCAGATTGAAGAGCAGCGGCGACAGTGCATCACCCCGCCTCAAGCCAGACGTTATTTGGAAGGGGTCTGATTTCCTGCCTTTATGTGTTACCATATTATAAGTATCTTCCATGCATAGTCTGGTCATGCCGATCAACTTCCTTGGTATTCCAAATTCCTGCATAGCATTCCATAGACTATTCCTATGGACACTATCATAAGCCTTTTTAAAATCCACAAAAATGTTATGGAGATCTCTTTTATATTCCCAATGTTTCTCGGCCATTTGTCGCAAGATAAACATCTGATCTATTGTTGATCTGTCTTGTCCAAAACCCGCCCGGCAGTCACCTAATATGTCTTCTGAATATGGCCTTAGTCTATTCAGTAATACTGCGGATAGTATCTTATAGCTTGTGGACAGTAGTGATATTCCTCTATAATTTCCACATTGGAACTTGTCTCCTTTCTTAAAGATAGGTATCAATAATGACTCTTTCCAGTCATGGGGCAATTCCTCTGTCCTCCAGATTTTTACTATTAGTTCGTATAGCTTTAGATGTAATGCATGGCCACCCGCCTTTACAAATTCAGCAGCAATTCCATCAGTCCCAGTTGCCCCATTGTTTTTAAGTCGTGTGATTACATATAGGATTTCTTCAAATGTAGGTTCTTCAATTTGTGGTTCGCATGTTAGAACCTCTTCCTGTGAGAAAATGTTACTTGGAGCTTCACAATTTAGTAATTCAATAAAATATTCTTTCCATGTGTTGCACATTTCCTCATTGGCATCTACCATATTCCCATTTTTGTCCCCCAAACCACATGTGTTTTGTTGGAGCCCTCGTTTCATTGACTTCAGTTCTTTAAAAAATTTTCTGGATTCATTTTTCTGGTGACCAGTCTCCATATCTCCGATTATACTACTCATATATTCCCGCTTCTGCTGTCTGACTATTTCTGTAGCCTCTCTACATTCATTTCTATAATGCTCTTCCTTTTGGATGTTATTGATGTCATTTAACCATACATGTCTGGCATTCTTCTTCCTAATGACTGCTTCTTCACATTTTTGATTGAACCATCTGTTCTTTCTATGCGTGGTTAACACACCGAGACATTCTTCTGCGGTAGACTGAATTGTATTCTTATTCTTCAAACACACCTAACTATAAACGATGAATGTCAGCAGGTTTTATATCTCCTTTCACCACAAATGTCATGTCAACACACTATTCCTGCACTGGAGTCAAATTAAATTCTCACTCAAATTAATCATCTTTGCCTCTGGTTTATCCTGACAACATTTGAATACTTACTGAATGATCCACGTACATGTCTTAAACGGCACAACAATTTCTGAATGCAATCAAATGGATCTGTGGGTAACAGGAATTTTGCAGCTCCATCATGATAATTCAACCGCTTATTCTTTGCATCTGATTTAGATTTTCTTGGCAAAATACACAATATTCACCTGGTTTGTCAGGCTCATTGCTCTCCCAGCATGGCTGTTATCCAAGCTAACATGCCACTGAAAGTGATCCAAGCTAAAATGCCACTGAAAGAGATCCAAACTAAAATGCCACTGAAAGAGATTCAAGCCAAAATGCCACTGAAAGAGATTCAAGCTAAAATGCCACTGAAAGAGATCCAGACTAAAATACCACTGAAAGAGATCCAAGCTAAAATGCCACTGAAAGAGATCCAAACTAAAATGCCACAGAAAGAGATTCAAGCCAAAATGCCACTGAAAGAGATTCAAGCTAAAATGCCACTGAAAGAGATCCAGACTAAAATGCCACTGAAAGAGATTCAAGCTAAAATGCCACTGAAAGAGATCCAAGCTAAAATGCCACTGAAAAAGACGCAATCTGTGTCACGAGAAGAAATTATGCGGCCACATTGCACTCCATTCCCAAGGCAGTCTTCCAGAAATGCTTCCAACAATAAGTGGGCTTCTGGGAGAAGAGTCTACAGTCCCAAGGAGAGTACTTTGAAGGGGTTTAGGAATTCAGACCTCCAGATAAGTAGCTGTATTTTTCCAGGCCAAAGACAAACTGATATTTTACAAGATCCGAACACTGAAGAAAGGTGGCTCATTAACAGCATCGTGTCTTAAAACTGAAATACTTTAGCTATGCTAAATGTAACATTGGATGTCCATGTGGTCGACTGGGTAAGACCACTTGCTCTTAAACTTCCGGTGTGCTGATGCTGAGGTAGCAGGTTCAATCCCTACACTGGTCAGTTGGACTAAAATGTTGATTTCTCATCCTTGACTTGGGGATGTAAACTACAAGTACCTCAGAAGTCAGCGTGGGCCTGATGGTGAGAGACACTGGTAATCGGTAAAGCTAATCCACATGCAAAAATCAGTCAAGTGCACTAAAGTAGTAGTACGTGTATGGACTACGCTTGAGTTCAAACGCAAAAAAAATAGTAACAAAAACTTAGAAAAAACAGCAGTGGAAAGCATGGTTTCTGTTAGAAGCAGAAAGTGTCCTGGACACAGCATTAAAGGCACTTTCGACATGGAGTGCATGAGGTAGAAGAACCAGTGAACTTATTTCTAAACTTTGGGCTAACCTCTGACTTTCCTAGGAGGCATTGCAGATGATATACTTGAAGTAGCTTGTCTCACAGATGTTATATAACACTTGGCTGTCTGTCTTATTCATTAGCATTTAACTGGAATTGAAAAAAACAGTATAAATTTATTAATATTACTATGGAGGCAAAAGGGAACATTGGTAGCGAAGTGGCTGGCATTCTTGCCTGCTGTCCCCGGGTTTGTGTGTTTAAACTCACATGAAGGCAGAGATTTTTGTTACTTAGGTTCCCAGACTGACCCAGTCAAGAATGGTTACTAGCAGTGTTATGGAAAGCAAAGATGGTCAGAATGGTATTGACCACATCCCCCACTGAATGCCAAATGGTCCATACAAATTTAGGTCAAGCACCATATATCCAATATGCCTCAAGGGGTGGAAAAGGATATTTTACTTTCTTAATTTTATACAAGAAACAGGATACCTATAATAGACACTGCAATAAGGCTGTCTAATGCTAATATTTGAAATATATTAGGGGCATTCATTTCAAACCCGTTCCAATGGCTTTATTACAAAAGCATGAAAGAAACATTAACAGGTGTGGTAGAATTAAACAAAGCATTCATTTTGAATGAATTATGCACCATGGGTTGTCAGAAGAAGTCGCTGTAGGCATTCAGGCAAGCATCCCATTGCTTAGGTAGGCGGCAAATGCCGTCCGCAAAAAAGGATTGTGGTTGCTCATTGAAACAAGTGTTTACTGCATTCATTACATCTGCACCTGTGTGAAATCGTTGCCCCTTGAGAGCTTTTTTTTAGAGGTCCGAACAAATGAAAATCACATGGTGACAAATCAGTACTATAGGCTGGATGTTGCAGAATTTCCCACTTCTTCCTTGCTAATGCTTCCTGCACAATCTTTGCGACATGCAGACGAGCATTATTGTGCAACAAAATCACACTGCAAGAAACCATGCAGGGTCGTTTTATTCTTGATGGCTTTTTCCAGTGTGTCTAGTGTTTGCAAGTAGTGGGTAGAGTTGATGTTGACACCAGTTCTTTAAAGTCGGCCAACAATAGCCCTTCATGGTAAAAAAAAAATGCACTCAGCATAACCTTACCAGTGGAAACCTGTTAACTTGAATTTTTTGGCTTTTGGTGATCCAACATGCTTCCATTGCATGCTCTCTCTTTTGCTGCTCAGCTAAAAGTGGTGACACCATGATTAATCGCCTGCCACTATGCGGAAGAGAAATGCACCACCCTCCACTCTGTAACGCAGCAAGTGGTCAAACACCATCCCATGCGTTCCTCTTTTTGGTGGTTGGTCAACATCTGTGGTACCCACTGTGAACACACCTTCTGATATTGCAGTTTCTTACGAACGACCTTTTGAATTGTCCCAATTGACACATCAAATTCTTTTGCTAGCGAACGTATGCTTCAACAACGGTTCATCTGTTCTGCTGCATCAATTTTGGCTATGATTTTTCTGTTTTTGATCTGTCATGAACTGACGTCCTTTCTAAAACATTCGTGCCCAGTCTGTCACTGTTGTCTTCGACACACACTTGTTACCATACGCTGCCTGCATTCTTTGATTAATGTTCACTGGTCAACATCCTTCAAATGAAAGAAACTGAATCACCGCTCTTTGAGCTTCTGTGGACGGATTTTGGATCAACCCTGCCATTTTCTCAATTGTCAGAAACAGAACCTATGCATCATGGAACGATAAGCACTTGTTCTTTTATTCATTGGTCAGTATTTATCACATGACTATGACATGATCATTTTCAATGTATGCAATTACGCACGGTGCAGCACAAACAGATTTCAAATGAACGCCACTTATACTTGTTCACACATCATTTCCATGCTTGCATTCCTTTCCTGAACTCAGGACACAGTTCATAATTAACATAAAATAGGTTACAAAATAAGAGGATCAGATTTATCACACCCGTTTTATTCCAGTTAGTTCGGTTTCTCTTAGTTGAGCAGCTAAGTGCCTGTGAAAGTATCACATAGAGTACAAACTCTGTAATTCCAGTAACAACTCCCTGGGACCTCTGAAAGAAATAGAGGCCTAAAACAAACCTGTGACCTTCTAAGCATGAGGCAGATGGCATAAGCACTTTGCCACAAAAACCCCCTCATAAAAGCTCTGTCCTTTTATTGTTATATCTGCACCCAAAGAAATATCTAAACAAGTGGTTACCAAACTGTAAAGTGTGCCGCACTGGTGCAGCAAAAAGATGCTGGCAGATGGGGTAGGAAAATTCAAAGATAAGGATTAGGAGACATCATGACTCTTTGTACAACACACTGTAAATAATCATTATTGTGATAAAATGCACCAGGTTGTATATCAGACCGTAAGAATTAGTTAGTTAGTTAGTTAGTTAGTCAACAGATCATCCTCATTGCACATCGAAGCATTCAGTCCATAAGTGCTCGGATCCCCTTCTCAGCAAATCCCGCAGCATGTAGCGGCTAATGACACCAGTTCTGTGTTGGTTTATCAATCTTCTTTGGCTTCCTGCATAGTGTTCTTGTTTGGCCACCCCTCTTTTAATTTGCTGTTCTCGCAGTCTGGCCATGGTTGTAGATTCACAGTCATCACTTGGTTCACGCAAAAGTCTTACTTCTCGTAGAGCATTCAGAATGTAGCCTGGTCCATCGCACCTCCGCCCTCCACCGTAGCCTCACCTTGTCAGCCCGCTCATTTCCTTCTACTCCCACATGCCCTGGCACGAAGATGAAACTAATCTTTGCCAGCTGAGACCGCTCCAGAGACAGCAACCATTCTCTTCGGATCCACCCCACCTCTATCTTCTTGATCATGTTCACTGAGTCGCTAAGGAAACATGTCCTAGTGAATGTGTCTCGAGCCATGTTATTGCTTTACTTACTGCCATGACTTCCATAGTCAGGCTACTTGTGGTTTCAGTGAAAGCACCAGAGTCCTCCTTCACAATTCTCCCTCTGACCCGAGCCGTAAAGGCCCATGAGCTTCTCACATGTAACACCGTAAGAAGTTGGATGTAGAATATAAATCCCAATGGATAAATATTATGTTTAGTGAAGGATGACAAGATGAGTACAGGTGACATGACAGTACATCACAATCCAACAACCAATATATTCATTCGAAATCATATATTTTGTGTCTGTAATAATCTCACTGTGTCAATAACTTACGGGGTATGTGAGCCGGTCGCTCAGAAAGCAATGGCAAACTACTGAGCATAATCTTGCCTAGTACATCAACAGCAGCTGAAAATGCTGATGTTGACTGCAATGTCCTGTAAGGGATATGCAATATAAAAAAAAAATCTTTGTTCATGTTTACAGGTGTGGTAAATTATGATGAGATCTGTAATTGTAGCAAAGTGGGTTTAGAAAACCACAGCGTCTTGCATATAATTAAAATAATAATGTATAGCTGTTTGCAGGTTACCACAAATCGTTTATCAATCAATCAATGAATCATGTGCCATGCCGAAAATCGTGGGCGGTCATAACTCGCCATTTCATTCGATCACCAGAGTCGTGGATCAGCTCAATGTTCCTGTCTCGTCCATGCCATGTGGCCAAGCCATCCAGATTTTTTCCTCTCGGTCTTCCTCTTGGTCTGTTTCCTTTGATCTTGCCAGTTGTCACTAAGTTCTCCAGTCCATTTCTTCTCATAACATGTCCAAAATATTTTGACTGTCTACGTCTAATTTCTCTAATCAATCTACTATTTTCATTTGTCTCCTGTAGTACTTGGTCATTGGTTTTTCTATCTGTCCATGGTATTCTTTGCATTTTCCTCAGAAACCACATTTCTGCAGCCATCAGATTATCGTTTATAAATCGGGTTTTATGTAGTTTGGTCGAACAGAGACAACCGAGCAAAATGGCCAGGTTAGTCAAAGTGCCAAATAGGCTACAGTCTTCCGGCTAGTACCTCGTGAAACAGCCAACTCAGCCGGTCGACATTTTGAAATCTCTAGCTAAAAAGTAAGACAGAAAATATTGAATATATCATCCGTGGTTGCATTGCACCACAACTGGTTAATATTAAGGCCGGTTGAGGTATAGAGGTCGGCAGATTACTAAAACTGGATTGTTGTGTCACCAGCAACGCCATCATTGCCACACTCATCACGAGAAGCAACCAACAACCAAATAACCTAATAATAATAATAGTCTACAAATTCATAAGACTAAACTTATCCGCCATAGAGCAGTAACGAAACCTGTGATTGTTTTTTTAATATCAACCCAGAGTTGCCAGTAGAAGTTCTGGGAGAACACTGTTCAACAAACTTTTGGACTAACCAATACATAAGAAGAAAAGACAATAACATTAGTTATATACCAGGTACTAGTCACAGTGCCATCCTCAAGATAAATCGTAATGGATCAGCACCACGAGAAGCGAAGCAGCGGCTAGTACAGACGATCTTAGGATGAGGACAGCAGCAGCTAAGTGCCTGGCAAACCACTTCCTATGCCAGGAACCCTACATCGGATCATTGCATCATTCAACCCTACAGTGATTATAGACTGAGCATGTTGGCTCAATAAACTAATAATAATAGTAGTATTCAAGACTCAAATAGAAAAAGCAAAATCAAGATTATATAAATTAAAACATGTGTGTGTAGTTGTGAACTTTCTAACAAATGACTCTGTCATCAACTTAGACATAGCTATTGAGTGATTGAGCAAAAGATTGTACTATATTTATCTATATAGACTTGTGTATCTCCTTGTGGTGAGACAGTGCAAGACTTGGGGGATTTTATTTTTCTTCTCAGGCACATGTAGCAGGATAAATAAGTCTGTGATCTATATTTAAAGTATTGCTGTCAACCTTACCTTCCTTAGCCTGGACACTGTTACAATATCTGATCATTTCTTGGGTCGAAAATTCCATACGGTCCAGATTCACGAGCCTTTTGATCTTGTCTTCAGCAGTGAATAGTCATTCTATTTCTGAAAGTCTTATTGTCGCTACTTTGAAAGTGAATTCTATCAAATAGCTAGCGCTATGCTACAGTAATGATCTAGTGTGTTTATTTAGCACTAACCTTCAAAAATTTCTAATGATTACGGTAGTTGAGCTCTCCTACATCATTCCTCTATAAGAAAACAGAAAACAAATGGTTGTTGAAGAACACAACTAGGCAAATTCCAGTGAATCTAGAGGAGAATATCTCTGATGGAGAAGAACAACACTGAAACTTCCTAGCAGTATAACTGATTCAATGTCAAACAAAACGTAGGTATGGACGACACATGGTACACAATCAAATGCCATCCATCCATCATGTGCCATGCCGGTAAGCGTGGGCGGTCATGTTCTGCCATCTCACTCGATCAACAGAGTCGTGGATCAGTTCCGTGTTTCTGTCTCGACCATGCCACAAGGCCAAGCCATCCAGATACTTGTTTCTAGGTCTTCCCCTTGGTCTGTTCCCCTCGATCTTACCAGTCGTCACCAAGTTCTCCAAATCATTTCTTCTCATAACATGCCCAAAAAATTGTGACTGTCTACGTCTAATGTCTCTGATCAGTTTACGATCTTCATTTGTTTCTTGAAGGACTTGTTCATTGGTCTTTCTGGCTGTCCATGGTATTCTTTGCATTTTCCTCAGAAACCACATTTCTACAGCCATCAGATGTTTTTCAGCCTGGCTGCTCATTGTCCAAGCTTCACATCCATATAAAAGTACAGGTTCTATGTAGCATCTCAACACTCTTTTTCTCGTTTCAATTGACATCTTTTTATTGGTCAGTATGTTTTTCATCTTGCTAAAGGCTACTTTTGCCATGGCGATTCTTGTTCTAATCTCTTCAAGGCATCTCCCATCAGATGTTATTACTGTTCCGAGGTAATTGTACCTATTCACTTGTTGAAGAATATTCCCATTTACTTGTATATTACACTGTGGTATTTCGTTCTTCTTAGTGACGACCATGCAATCAAATGCACAAGCATTATATTTATAATCTCAATTTCCATTCAATGAGCTTTAAAATTGTGGATACCAGGAAACAGAACAAATAACATGATGACCCAAGTGTGGCGATATATCATCCTATCCAAATAGGGGGTTGCATTTGGCAATAGCCCTGAATCAGTTAAGCAGAACGTCCCTCCCCTGGAATTCATAAAAATGTTAGCTGCATGTCCTTTACAAGACATTGCAATCAACTCCAGCATTTATTGGCCGTTTGTGATTTACTAGGCATTTTAACATTCAGTAGTTTGCCATTGTATTCTGAACAGCTGACACCTTATATTATCAAAATCAACGCTAAGCAATCTGCTTCCAAATAGTCCTCTACTGATTTCCAACCCCCGACTTGGTATGTCAGGGAATTAAGAAACTGCATTTCGCCTTCCCTTAAGACACAGATGCTGACTGGAATCCAGAAGCTGAAAGAAATATAAGATCTACAAAAGCATGCAGAAGAGAATTAGAGACAGAGGTGAAACATTTCAGTTAAATTATTTAGTAGGTGAAAGTTCGACATCATTATGATACGATGAAAATATGATGGCAAATGTTGAATTATGTTATGCTTGCTCTAATGGAACACACTTGTGCCACTAAGTTTGCTTTGCCTATCACAAATAAGCTGAAGGAGTATTTAAATAAAAACATTTTTAGACATAATAATTATAGAAAATAGTGTATATATTTGTTCTCAATCTAATGAGTACAAATCTGTCTCGTGGTTTCCTTTTTCCATTTTGTGTGAAAATGATGTGCTTCAAGACATGATGTTATAATTGTGTTTTGATGGTGTTAAGGAGCAGTTCTTATGATATTGGTGAAGAAAAGTGGTGTATTTATCATTATTCAGTAAATATAATTGGATTATTATCAATGACAGAGAATTAATGCCTTGGTAAGTGGAAATTGTTAATAATTGAAATTAATTGTCAACCCTGTCTTGAAATATTTTTTTTTACAAAATCTAACAACATTATTATTATATTTCTAGCCTCTAGCAAGTACCAATACTCAATAATGATGTGTCCTTTGTGCAATCTCCTTTAATTTTATATAATATATATCTAATATCTGTTACCATTTTAACCATTTTAAGAAGTTCAAGTACTAACTAAGTTCTACTTCTAAGTCAATTTGTCATCACTGACTACTTAACTACTAAGTCAGTTAAGTGTTCGGACTTCGGACAACCATAACCATAAACTATAAAATAAATTATATAAGCACTCCACTCTCTGTACTAAAATTGCATAAAGTCAAGTAGGACTCAAGCCGGACCATGTTATGATTATAAACTGGTTATAAATATTATTATTACAGTATAACTCCGTTTAAAACCCCGAAAGACGTAACATGTTTCGCTCAAAATGTCGGTTGCGAGTTGTAGATATTAAGATAACACTGGTTGATTCCACGAATCTGCGGTTTAGTTTCCCTGAATGGCTAGCACATTTGATTCCCTGAGAACTGTCGCCTGCTTGGTTTCAGAAATCTGCTTTCGTTTTGTGTGAGTGTGTGTGTGTGTGTGTGTGTGTGTGAGTGAGTGTTTGTGTGGTAATTCTTGGTTTCAGAATAACATTAACAGGATAATCCCGTTGTAATTGTTAGTGTGCTATGAGCGGTGTGCAAAATGATTGTTGCGGCTGTTTTGGCCCATATGGACGGTGTTCAATGATTCACAATGATTGTAATTGTTGTTTTGTTGCTGCTGCTATGGCAATGATTGGCTGATGCTGTGGACAGTGTACAATTATTAATGAATTGAATTATTGTTGTTGCTGCTGCTGCTTTGGACGGTGTGCGATGATTGTTGTTGTTGCTGCTGCTATGGACGGTGTGCTATGATTGTTGTTGTTGTTGCTGCTGCTATGGACGGTGGTATGTAACGATTGTTGTTGTTGCTGCTGCTATGGATGGTGTATAATGATTGTTGTTGCTGCTGCTGCTATGGACGGTGTGCTATGATTGTTGTTGCTGCTGCTGCTGTGCACGGTGTGCTATGATTGTTGTTGTTGCTGCTGCTATGGACGGTGTGCTATGATTGTTGTTGTTGCTGCTGCTATGGATGGTGTACTATGATTGTTGTTGTTGCTGCTGCTATGGATGGTGTGCTATGATTGTTGTTGTTGCTGCTGCTGCTATGGACGGTGTGCTATGATTGTTGTTGTTGCTGCTGCTGTGCACGGTGTGCTATGATTGTTGTTGTTGCTGCTGCTATGGACGGTGTACAATGATTGTTGTTGTTGCTGCTGCTATGGATGGTGTACAATGATTGTTGTTGCTGCTGCTGCTGTGGATGGTGCACAATGATTCTTTTGTTGGTGCTGCTATGGACAGTGAGATTACATGACCGCCAGTACATCAGATTACATGACCGCCAGAATATCAGATTACGTGACCAGTAGTACATCAGATTAATAACCGCTGACCGCCAGTACATCAGATTACGTGACCGCCAGTACATAAGATTACTTAACCGCCAGTACATCAGTTTACTTGACCACCAATACATCAGTTTACTTGACCACTGATACATCAGATTACATGACCGCTGACCGCCAGAACATCAGATTACATTACCGCCAATACATCAGATTACATGACCGCCAGTACATCAGATTACGTGACCGCCAGTACATCAGATTACATGACCGCCAATACATCAGATTACATGACCGCCAATACATCAGATTACATGACCGCCAATACATCAGATTACATGACCGCCAATACATCAGATTACATGACCACCAATACATCAGATTACATGACCGCCAATACATCAGATTACATGACCGTCAGTACATCAGATTACATGACCGCCAATACATCAGAGTACATGACCGCCAATACATCAGTTTACTTGACCACCAATACATCAGTTTACTTGACCACCGATACATCAGATTACATGACCGCTGACCGCCAGAACATCAGATTACATGACCGCCAGAACATCAGATTACATGACCGCCAATACATCAGATTACATGACCACCAATACATCAAATTACTTGACCGCCAATACATCAGATTACATGACCGCCAATACATCAGATTACATGACCGCCAATACATCAGATTACATGACCGCCAATACATCAGATTGCATGACCACCAATACATCAGATTACATGACCGCCAATACATCAGATTACATGACCACCAATACATCAGATTACATTACCACCAATACATCAGATTACATGACCACCAATACATCAGATTACATGACCGCCAGTGCATCAGATTACATGACCGCTGACCGCCAGTACATCAGATTACGTGACCGCCAGTACATCAGATTACTTAACCACCAATACATCAGTTTACTTGACCACCAATACATCAGATTACATGACCGCCAGAACATCAGTTTACTTGACTGCCAATACATCAGATTACATGACCGCCAATACATCAGATTACATGACCGCCAGAACATCAGTTTACTTGACTGCCAATACATCAGATTACGTGACCGCCAGAACATCAGTTTAATTGACTGCCAATACATCAGATTACGTGACCGCCAGTACATCAGATTACTTAACCACCAGTACATCAGTTTACTTGACCACCAATAAATCAGATTACATGACCGCTAGAACATCAGTTTACTTGACTGCCAATACATCAGATTACATGACCGCCAGTACATCAGATTACATGACCGCCAGAACATCAGATTACATGACCGCCAATACATCAGATTACATGACCGCCAATACATCAGATTACATGACCGCCAATACATCAGATTACATGACCACCAATACATCAGATTACATGACCGCCAATACATCAGATTACATGACCGCCAATACATCAGATTACATGACCACCAATACATCAGATTACATGACCGCCAATACATCAGATTACATGACCGCCAATACATCAGATTACATGACCGCCAATACATCAGATTACTTGACCGCCAATACATCAGATTACTTGACCGCCAATACATCAGATTACATGACCGCCAATACATCAGATTACTTGACTGCCAATAAATACATCAGATAAGATGTCAGCATGGCCGAATGGATTAGAACGCTCGTTCTTAAATTTCCGTTGTGATGATGCCAAGATAGCAGGTTTAACCCTACACTAATCAGTTGAACTAAAGTGTTCACTTCTCGTTCATTTTCTGGAGCGTAAATTACAAGTATCTCAGAAGTCGGAATGGGCTCGCCTCATGGCGAGTGAAAGCTAATCCAGAAGCAAAAATCAGTCCCGTGCACTAGAAATAGTAGATTGTGTAATGACTACGCTTGAGTTCAAACGAACTCACGCACAGAAAAGACAACAACTGTAAAACGTTATGGTCCTCGCCCTGCTATGGACTCCCAGGCAGGCGCAGCACCTGGCCCTATGCCTCGAAAGGGTTCAACCAAACTGACTGGGAGTCCTTCTCAATTGTCCTGTTAAGCCAGATGATATGAAAATAGTGCGTCTGACCATACCAAACAATGACTGAAAATATTGCACTGGAATGCAGAGGAGTCGGCAACAACAAAAATAGAGATGGAAAACATCTTAAATCAATATTATGTAACTATATGTTGCTTGCAAGAAACTCATCTCAATGAAAACATAGCCTTCACAATCAGAGACTACCATTACCAGTGTTACTGATCTGACCGAACGGCCAGGTGCAAGGGTGGGTGGGATACTGACCCTTGTAAAGAACAATGCATATATATCTATGCAAACCTTCTGGTCTATATAAACAACAGTGGAAAATAAACACTATAGACCACTGTTAGTTAGTTGCCTATCCTTTACAGGAAGTCGCAGTCAACCCCTTCAATTGTTTGGCTGATAGTGATTCTTTGCAGTAGCTTGCCATTGCTTTCTGCACGATCAGCACTAATACCAATATATGAAAACTAGCGCAAGGCAGTCTGCTTCCAAATCGCCCACAGCTATGTTTCGAACGCGATATGCGGGATTACGGACTGCATTCTTAAGCCATTCGCCACGGAACAGGCTATACTCACGGAGTGAACTAAAACAAGACAGTTAAATTCACACATGAGACCGCATTGCAGTTATAGTCAATTCTCAAGCGAATGAACGAAGAAGAAGACATTGCAAAGGACACAAATGTTTACATTTGAATACATGACTAGCATGTCTAATATTATGTTTAGTTGATAGGAACATTACATGACTTGATGGTCAGCGTTTAGATACATCTTCTTCCTTTTGAAAAGCTGAGGTTTATAGTATTCGGTATTGTCAATTCTCTTAAAATAAGTTTATTTCTGCGTGTTTTTATTTATTTATTTCCATTAGCTTCAAAGATTTAGTTTAAGTAGTTTTTATCGTGTTTGTGATAAGCCACACGGGTTTCCAAAAATATACTGTCTCACGTTTGTATTGTGGGTGTAAAGTTGTTGGTTTATCTAAATTATTAGTTGCTGGTTTCTTCAAGTGACTGGTCGTGTTTCTTATGGAAAACGGTCCTCCTGGAAACTGTAGTTAAGCAGACAAGATACAGACAATAGGGAACATTGGCTGAATACATTTAATAATAATAATAATAATATAAAACATCTTCACCAGTCTCGCGATCTTTAGATGGCTTTGAAGCAGAGAAGAAATAATAAAGCTATATGATATGAAGGTACGTTACAGTGGCGTCACTGGGGTTGGTGTCACCCAGTGCGGTAAACTCTTGGTGTCACACCTCTAGGCTTTCACCATGGTCTTCTTCCGAATGTTCCTGTACCAGTTACTAGTAATGTTTGTAAAATAAGTCAAAAAGTTAATAAGGACATAAGAAAGAAAACAAATTGAACAATATAACTTCATACAAGATAAATTTAACATAGAAGTAAAGAACAAATTTGATATATTGTCTGATCTAGAGATCCCGTTTCAAGATGTAGATGATCAATGGGAAACGATGAAGAATTCAATCAGTTACGCAGCAGAAAAAAACTATTCCAAAAGTAAAGAAAGTGGGCCGTAAGACATGGATGACTGAAGAAATTTTACAACTAATGGAAACAAGAAGACAGAACAAAAATAATCCTGCCAAGTATGAAGAAATTCACAGAAAAGTGAGAACCTTATGTAAGGAGGCAAAAGAAACATGGCTTGAGAAAAATTGCAGTGAAATTGAAAAACAACACAACAGTAACAATGCGAAACTAATGCACAAAAGAATTCAGGAGCTTACTAATCAAAGAACACGTACATCAGCAGGCTGCCTAAAGACAAAAGATGGAAGAGTCATAATAGAAAAAGATCAGATATTACATGAATGGTCAGATTACGTGAAAAACCTGTATGACGATAACAGAGACGAACAGTATGATGTCCAAAATAATAATGAAGGACCAGCAATTTTGAAGACGGAGGTTCAGAATGCTCTTAACCATATGAAATCTGGCAAGACCCCCGGTTCAGACAGCATCACAACAGAAATGATTAATGCTTTAGAAGAAAATGGAATAGATAAAGTTACCAGTCTGCTTAATACAATATATGATACTGGAAATATACCTCAGGAGTTATGTAATTCTGTATTTATTGCAATCCCAAAGAAATCAGGAGCCTTGGAATGTGATCAACATCGAACAATTAGTATAATGAGTCACATCACGAAGATTTTGCTAAGAATTATCATGCAAAGAGTTAGGAGGAAAATACAACCTGAAATAGGAGAAGAACAATGTGGATTTGTGGAAGGCAAGGGTACAGTAAATGCTGTGTATATACTGAGAAACATAATCGAACGTTCTATAGAAGTAAATAAAGATCTACACCTTTGCTTTATTGACTACACAAAGGCTTTTGATAAAGTGAGACATGTCAACATGATAAGGATGCTTGAAGATCTACAAATTGATGGAAAAGATCTTAGACTTGTAAAAAACATATATTGGAAACAACAAGCTGCCATAAGAGTTGATAATGAAGTAAGCCAATATCAGCCTATTAAAAGGGGTGTGAGACAGGGATGTGTAATGTCTCCAGATCTGTTTTCCCTGTACAGTGAAAGTATTTTTCAGAAATATTGAAGATATGGAAGGAATCAACATTGGGGGACGATGCATCAATAACATTATATATGCAGATGATACAGTCTTGATTGCAGACAATGAACAGGACCTGCAAAATTTAGTAGATGCGATTGTTACACACAGTGAACAACTAGGGTTAGAATTAAATTGTAAAAAGACACAGATTATGGTCGTCACTAGGAAGGACGAAATACCACAATGTAATATACAAGTAAATGGGAATATTCTTCAACAAGTGAGCAGGTACAATTATCTCGGAACGGTAATAACATCTGATGGGAGATGCCTTGAAGAGATTAGAACAAGAATCGCCATGGCAAAAGTAGCCCTTAGCAAGATGAAAAACATATTGACCAATAAAAAGATGTCAATTGAAACGAGAAAAAGAGTGTTGAGATGCTACATTGAACCTGTACTTTTGTATGGATGTGAAGCGTGGACAATGAGCAGTCAGGCTGAAAAACATCTGATGGCTGTAGAGATGTGGTTTCTGAGGAAAATGCAAAGAATACCATGGACAGCCAGAAAGACCAATGAACAAGTCCTTCAAGAAACAAATGAAGATCGTAAATTGATTAGAGAAATTAGACGTAGACAGTCAAAATTTTTTGGGCATGTTATGAGAAGAAATGGATTGGAGAATTTGGTGACAACTGGTAAGATCGAGGGGAACAGACCAAGGGGAAGACCTAGAAGCAAGTACCTGGATGGCTTGGCCTTGTGGCATGGTCGAGACAGAAACACAGAGCTGATCCACGACTCTGGCGATCGAGTGAGATGGCAGAACATGACCGCCCACGCTTACCGGCATGGCACATGATGGATGGATGGAACTTCAATACTTCAGGTAAAACATAAATAAAGAACTTCGACAAACTCGGACAAAGTTAAATTTTTGTTATTTAACATTAAAATTTCTAAAATTAACAATGAACGGTTATGAAACCCGACTAGACAGAGCTATGTCTGCTTTGTCAAATTTGCAATTTTTTTATTTTGGTGTCACCCCTTGATGGTGTCACCCGGTGCGGCCCGCAACCCCCGCACCCCCCTAGTGACGCCCCTGGGTACTACGTTATACGATTAAACAAAAAAGGAAAAAAAAAGTTGAACTGTCTCCGTTTGATCATTTGGAGTAGGCCGTAAGTCCACTGCTCTGCAGAAAACTGATGAAGAGGAAACAATCACAAAGGTTACCATAGATGGGGTATGTCTGAAACAATCACAAAGGTTACCATAGATGGGGTATGTCTGAAACAATCACAAAGGTTACCATAGATGGGGTATGTCTGAAACAATCACAAAGGTTACCATAGATGGGGTATGTCTGAAACAATCACAAAGGTTACCATAGATGGGGTATGTCTGAAACAATCACAAAGGTTACCATAGATGGGGTATGTCTGAAACAATCACAAAGGTTACCATAGATGGGGTATGTCTGAAACAATCACAAAGGTTACCATAGATGGGGTATGTCTGAAACAATCACAAAGGTTACCATAGATGGGGTATGTCTGAAACAATCACAAAGGTTACCATAGATGGGGTATGTCTGAAACAATCACAAAGGTTACCATAGATGGGGTATGTCTGAAACAATCACAAAGGTTACCATAGATGGGGTATGTCTGAAACAATCACAAAGGTTACCATAGATGGGGTATGTCTGAAACAATCACAAAGGTTACCATAGATGGGGTATGTCTGAAACAATCACAAAGGTTACCATAGATGGGGTATGTCTGAAACAATCACAAAGGTTACCATAGATGGGGTATGTCTGAAACAATCACAAAGGTTACCATAGATGGGGTATGTCTGAAACAATCACAAAGGTTACCATAGATGGGGTATGTCTGAAACAATCACAAAGGTTACCATAGATGGGGTATGTCTGAAACAATCACAAAGGTTACCATAGATGGGGTATGTCTGAAACAATCACAAAGGTTACCATAGATGGGGTATGTCTGAAACAATCACAAAGGTTACCATAGATGGGGTATGTCTGAAACAATCACAAAGGTTACCATAGATGGGGTATGTCTGAAACAATCACAAAGGTTACCATAGATGGGGTATGTCTGAAACAATCACAAAGGTTACCATAGATGGGGTATGTCTGAAACAATCACAAAGGTTACCATAGATGGGGTATGTCTGAAACAATCACAAAGGTTACCATAGATGGGGTATGTCTGAAACAATCACAAAGGTTACCATAGATGGGGTATGTCTGAAACAATCACAAAGGTTACCATAGATGGGGTATGTCTGAAACAATCACAAAGGTTACCATAGATGGGGTATGTCTGAAACAATCACAAAGGTTACCATAGATGGGGTATGTCTGAAACAATCACAAAGGTTACCATAGATGGGGTATGTCTGAAACATTTGCAACCCCCAGGTTGATTTTCTTGAGAATTTTACGTTCAATACTTTGCCTTTGTTTTCTGAACGAATACTCAACGTCCAAGTCCAACTGGCGTAAATGGAACGCATATTACCCAGCCATCAGGGCACCGAAAGTTTAAGAGCTAGAGCCATCTTATCCTTTCGCCAAGGCGACGGTTGGAATCTGTCTAGACACAAGCTCTTGTTCATATTCAGACGATATAATGTAATGTATAAAACTGAAGAGTTAAAACAATCTTCCAGTGGATTTTCAACCAATAATTATGTCGTCCTTTCAGAAATTCAAAACAATGTGTCTCTGTGGTGGATTTAAATACAGAGGTACCAAACAATAGTTTGCACGATTTATTGCCCAGCATATTTCGCTGCATTCCGCCAAGTGCATACTGCAGAGTTATATGTCTCATATGAATTAAGAAAAAGAATTCTATGTTGGCTGAAATACTTAAAACACATTGTCATTGATATTGTTCAAATGTAGAGCCATTGTTATTCCTACGTTAGTTTCAAATTTAAAACGAATTCTTTATTTATTCACTTTATATGACATCTATAACTCTGCGCCTGGTCTTAACATCAACAGGAGAATCATAAACAATCTTAGGGACGCAGAGGTGTTTCCAAGGCACCAGGGCCGGGTTATATACTGGCCAAGACCTATTGACGCGTCCTCGTCGAGCGTCCTGGGCAACAGGTCCCTTCGGGGTCCTGGCTAAGGTCAATAGGATCGCCGATTCCTCCGAAGTCGGAGAGTGTCTGCCTGTACGGCGAGGAACCACCAGTCTGCACACCAATAAGCCAGACATGGGACAACGAATACTCACGCAAACTGCAGGTCCTGTATGACATCACACTGGTGCTGGACAACAGGATGCCTTCATCCGACATACAGGACCTCGCGTTGGAGCTCAAGCCAACGAACACAAGCAAGCAAGCAAGCATAAACAATCTTAGATATGCTGACAATACCGTGCCATTAGCAGAAAGCTAGCAAGAGTTACAAAACCTGGTGAAACAAATAAACAGGCATAGTGCAGAATGTGGCTTAGGTATTCATATTCTAAAAATGAAAACTATGATAATTAACAATAGAAAGGAAAGGTCATCAATGAACATCACATTAAACGGGGAGATACTAGAACAAGTAACAAGTTTCTCCTATCTTGGACATATAATAACAGATGATGGCAGAAGTGAAATAGAAATCAAAAAGATAATAGGAATGACCACAAATGCTTTCAACAGTATGAAATCAGTATTAACATCTAGAGCAGAGGTTCCCAAACCACGGCCCTCGGGCCACTTGTAGCCCGCCAGCTGTCTGAAAGTAGCACGTGAGGTCTCGAGCAATCATTTTCCGCAAAGACCGTTATAAAAATAAACAAGCAACGTTCCAGACTCACCGACAGTAACCTAGCTGCGCTTATGACTTTGAGCACTATAGATTTGTGCCCAGACATTGATAAACTAGCATCTGAACTTAAGTAACTTGGTATGAAGAACAAATAAAATTACATTAATAGCGATTTTCAAAACTGATTTATAATTTAAGTTGAGAAAGGTAAGCATGGTATTGCATGACTTTTATAATTTTATAACGTTGTGGCCCACTTAACAACCGAAAATAGTAGATATGGCCCTCTGCTTGAAAAGCTTGGAAACTACTGATCTAGTGAGATTAAAAACGCATTAAAAATTAGAATTGTCAAAGGTTACGTATTGTGTGGCGCGGAAGCCTGGACATTGAACAAGCATCTAGAAAGTCGAATCGAATAGATGCCCTGGAGATGTGGATATACAGAAGAATATGTCGTATTTCATGGAAACAGAAACAATCAAATACAGAGGTTCTAGAAAAACGGAATGAAAAGAGAGTTATGAAAGAAATAAAGAAAGAGACAATTGAAATATTTCGGCCACGTTATAAGACATAACACTTATAAAAACTTTACTGGAGGGCAAGGTTGAGGGCAAACGAGCAAGAGGTAGACAACGATACAAGTGGGAAGATAACATCAAGAGATGGATGAACATCAGTCTCACAGAATGTACAGTCAACGCGAGAGACAGACAGTGCTGGAGATCCATTGCAGCTAACCTGCATTGTGGAGACGGCACCTGATTGATTTATTGATAACTCTGCAGTAAGACGAGGTGCAATCTACTGTGTGTGCCTTCCGTGTTTGCATGTCGTTCGTTGCTATTTTGTGAATCAGTACTTATTCAATTGTCTGTTCTTTAGCCTAATGACTCCTCCTATCCTCTTCCTGCCCCCACCACGTTCCTGCAAAGCTTGCGCAGCACATATTGAAACGCTCATTATATTCAGAACCTCACAACGTTTATAATAATTAACAGATTCAATGCCAAACGAAAGGTAGGTTTGGACGTAACAAAAACGGATGGCGAAAAATAAGAAGTAGGGATGTGACACATTTATGACTTAAAAGTTGTTAATATGGTAGCAGACATGTTCTACAATATATCAAATCAAGGGGGTTGCATAGGGTAAACCACTGTATATACGCCCATTACAGAAACAGGAAGTTGCTTCAAACGATCAATCATCCCATGGCACTTAATCAATTAAGCAACAAAATTAGCCTTCTAATTGAACACGCAGTAATCCAACACACGTCGGCTTTAATTTCTTGCGCTCGATTGTATGTAGTTAGTGTAAAATGATGAATAGTGCAGTCATGCTCTTTTGTGGTGGCCAGCATGAGTGATACTCCGTATCCCAAGTTCAGATATCTTGGACATCCGCACTTATCTAATACTAGCATACCCGGCCCGGCTTCGCCCAGTCCCTGGTGGGGAGCATCTCATTTAATTCATATAAGTTCTCGTTCCCGTTCCCGACTATCTATCTGTCTGTCTGTCTGTCTGTCTGTCTGTCTGTCTGTCTGATTTGTCTGTCTGTCTGTCAGTCTGTCTGTCTGTCTGTCTGTCTTGGCCCGGCTTCGCCCAGTCCCTGGTGGGGAGCATCTCATTAAATTCATATAAGTAGTCATATAAGTTCCCGTTCCCGACTGTCTGTCTGTCTGTCTGTCTGTCTGTCTGTCTGTCTGTCTGTCTGTCTGTCTGTCTGTCTGTCTGTCTGTCTGTCAACTTACAAAAAGCATTAGAAAGAGCACTTGAAAGATCTTTACATCTTCCCCCAACAATTAACTTGGGTAAATGGAGCGGCGGCAGCAGCAGCAGCAGAAGAAGAAAAAGGAGGAGTAGGAGGAGGGAGAAGGAAGAGGGAGGTGGAGGAGGGGAAGGGAGGAGGAGGGTGGAGGAGGAGGAGAGAGGATGAGGAGGGAGAAGGAGGAGGAGGAGCGAGGAGGAGGAGGAGGAGAGAGGAGGATGAGGGAGGAGGGGAGGGGAGGAGTATGAGGGAAACGGAGGAGGGAGGAGGAAGAGGGAAAATTAGGAGGGAGGAGGAGGACGGAGGATGAGGAGGGAGGAGGAGGAAGAGGGAGGAGGAGGTGGAGGAGGAGGGGAGAAGGGAGGAGGAGTGATTAGGAGGAGGAGGAGGAAGAGGGAGGAGGAGGAGAAAGAGGGAGGAGGGAGAGGGAGGAGGGGAAGAGGGTAGGAGGAGGAGGAGGGGGATTATAACGCATATGCCTGTAGATAACTGCAGCGAAAAGGTGGGTCTGTCTATCTATCTGACCCGGCGTGGCTTCGCCCAGCTCCTGGCGGGGAGCGTCTCATTAAATTCATACAACAAAAAAAGTTACTTAAAAGAATGTCCTTCCACACACCATCCATTATTTTTAATGAAAACTGTAATCACCTACATGACTGTAGATAACTTCTTTAAGCATAAAAAGATGAGTTACAATGTTATGCATTATGCATTATTTTTATAAAAACTTTGAAAATGTCTTAAAGATTATATCATTATTTATTATAACTCATATGCCGGTAAATAACTATAGACAAAGAGTTTATAAATCTTTAAAAACGATGCAACAATATGACTATAAGTTATATAGCAATGTTTTTAAAAGTTATGCCCCTTGAAATATTTTTCTAGAGTTAAATCCCCTTGGTATATTGAAATTATAATGAAAAATGAAATATTAAATAATATTAAGTAAGTAGACCATTTTACACTTTAAAAAATATGACAGTTGGCAGCGCGGGAATGAGAGGAAGACGTGTAGAAAATTTCATCTCAATCGGATGGACCGTTCGCGAACGCATAAAGAACATACAGACAGACAGACAGACAGACATATTACAGTCTTTTTTATATATAAGATTTTCAAAACATTAAGGGGTTTGGCGGCTTATCGCCACCATTGCCCCTCCTAGACAAACTTTCTGATAGACATCCAATATCCGCGAACTGTATTCGTTATAACTTGAACTACAGAGCAATTGATGCAAACCCGTTAATATTTGTTCAATACGTTACAAGCAGATGTGCAGTATTCTACACATTTTTTCTTATATTCAAACAATTTTATTTAGCTTCTGATGGCAGATTTGTGAAATTAAAGGCGTTTCTAACGAAAAAAATATTGTTTTGAAACTGAAATCATCAGACTCTATATAACGAAACATCAATAAAAGGGAAGGTTGCCTCCCTTTGAGAAAACAAAATCTTTGTTAGTACGCTTGCCTACTAAGATAGTGGTCCGATTTCGATCCTAGACACCGGCAAGGTAACCTTTTTCGATCAGGATAACTCCGACCCAGCCTAATCAAAATAAGTACCACAAGTTTGTAGAATTTTCTGAAAATTATGTGGGAGTGAAATGTGATAAGTATACTGGTCGCCACACTTCGTTGTGGAACTAGATGATCTCCGTGGTGTAGGTATTTCACCACTTGCCTCGGGCTTCGAAAGAAGTAGGCTTGTTACCAGCCACCGTGATCCTGTTCATGGGTGTAATTTTTTGGGAGACTCCTATGGGGTCATAGCTGGAGCTATAGTGTGTGTGCTCTGTGCGACTCTTTCGACAGTCCGTGGCGTTCTGTGGAAAGTGACCCGGCCATCTGGGATAAAACCGGACGCAATAAAATCACCCCTCTTACCTTTAAACCACTTTTAATATGTCGTGACCTAGAACATGTGAAGGTCTAACACTTCACATTCCGTCGGCAGTACCTGCTATAGAACCATTGCCACTTTATATATATATATATGACCATTAAAAGAACGGAAACATACAAATACCTGGGTACGATCTTCAACTGCTCCAACATCATAAGGGAAGAAATACAAACTAGAATCAACTCTGGAAATAAGATATACTATGCACTACAACATCTACTAAAATCAAAGGCGCTATCTCGTAACACCAAAATCACAATATACAAAACACTGATCAGACCAGTTGTGCTGTATGGCTCTGAAACCTGGAGTACAACGAAAGGAGACGAAGCCTTGTTACAAACCTTTGAGAACAAAATTTTAAGACGCATCTTTGGACCCATTAGGGATACACAAAGTGGAGAGTGGAAAAGAAGAAGTAACAAAGACATTTATGATCTGTTTAGGTCCCCGCTAATCACTGGTATCATGAAGGCTAATGGACTACAATGGCTGGGGCATATGGAGGGAGTGGAGGATAATAGGGAAACAAAACTCGCTTACACTCAGGAAATAAATGACCGTAGACCCCGAGGTAGACCAAGAAGGCGGTGGAGAGATAATACATCTACAGACCTACAAGCACTTGGAATCAACGACTGGCAAGAGAAGGTCCACCAGAGAGACGAATGGAGACGGATTGTATTTGCAGCAAAGAACCTCAATGGCTCGGAACGCTGAAGAAGAAGAAGAAGAATATATATATATATATATATATATATATATATATATATCAATCAATCAATCAATCATGTGCCATGCCGGAAAGCGTGGGCGGTCATGATTCGCCATTTCACTCGATCACCAGAGTCGTGGATCAGCTCAGTGTTCCTGTCTCGTCCATGCCATGTGGCCAAGCCATCCAGGTATTTTCCTCTCGGTCTTCCTCTTGGTCTGTTCCCCTCGATCTTGCCAGCTGTCACCAAGTTCTCCAGTCCATTTCTTCTCATAACATGTCCAAAAAACCCTGACTGTCTACGTCTAATTTCTCTAATCAATCTACGATTTTCATTTGTCTCTTGTAGTACTTGGTCATTGGTTTTTCTATCTGTCCATGGTATTCTTTGCATTTTCCTCAGAAACCACATTTCTGCAGCCATCAGATGTTTTTCAGCTTGACTGCACATTGTCCAAGTTTCACATCCATACAAAAGAACAGGCTCTATGTATCCCCTCAACACTCTTTTTCTCGTTTCAATTGACATCATTTTATTGGTCAGAATGTTTTTCATCTTGCTAAAGGCTACCTTCGCAATGGCGATTCTTGTTCTAATCTCTTCAAGGCATCTGCCATCAGATGTTATGACTGTTCCGAGATAATTGAACCGATTCACTTGCTGAAGAATATTCCCATTTACTTGTATATTACTTAATTACATAATTCAGAAGGTATATCTCCAGTATCATATAATGTGTTCAGCAGTCTAGTGACTTGCTCTAGTCCAAATTCTTCTAAAGCTTTAATCATTTCTGTTGTGATGTTATCTGCACCGGGGGCCTTGCCAGCTTTCATATGCTTAAGAACATTTTGAACCTCCATCTTTAAAATTGCTGGTCCTTCATTATTAAATCTAATAGCATACTGTTCCTCTCTGTTATCATTATACAGGTCTTTCACATAATCTGTCCATACATGTAGAATCTGATCTTTTTCTATTATGATTTTGCCATCTTTAGTTCTTAGACAGCCTGTTGATGTACTTGTTCTTTTATTAGTAAGTTCCTGAATCCTTTTGTGCACTAATTTGGTATTTTGACTGTTGTGTTGTTTTTCAATTTCTAAGCACTTTTCCTCAAGCCATGATTCTTTTGCCTTCCTACATAATATTCTGACTTGTCTGTGAATTTCTTCATATTTGGCAGGATTATTTTTGTTGAGTCTTCTTGTTTCCATTAAGTGTAAAATTTCCTCAGTCATCCATTTCTTACGACCCACCTTCTTTATATATATATATTAAAGACACAGGTTATGGTCGTCACTAGCAAGACCGAAGTACCACAATGTAATATAAAAGTAAATGGGAATATTCTTCAACAAGTGAATCGGTACAATTATCTCGGAACATTCATAACATCTAATGGGAGATGCCTTGAAGAGATTAGAACAAGAATCGCCATGGCGAAAGTAGCCTTTAGCAAGATTAAAAACATTCTGACCAATAAAAAGATGTCAATTGAAACGAGAAAAAGAGTGTTGGGGGGATACATAGAGCCTGTTATTTTGTATGGATGTGAAACTTGGACAATGTGCAGTCAAGTTGAAAAACATCTGATGGCTGCAGAAATGTGGTTTCTGAGGAAAATGCAAAGAATACCATGGACAGACAGAAAAACCAATGACCAAGTACTCATCATCATCAAATGCCCTGCCGGCTGCGTAGGCGTTCATGGTTCTCCACAGATCTCGGTCTTTGGTTTTCTGGATCAACTCTGCTGCTGATATTCCTCCGTGCCACCGTCTCAATCCATCCAGCATAATTTCTCTTGGTCTGCCTCTGCCTCTCTTCCCCTCGATCTTTCCAGTGCCCGGGAAGGTTAACCTGGTCAACAAATGTCCGCAGAAGTCGGACGTGTCGGCCTAACGGCGCAAGAACGCAGCTCTGCTTTAAACAGGTACAACGCAATCACGTCCGGAAAAAAAAAACTCCGGATGAACGAAGAAGAAGAAGTAGATCTTTCCAGTTGTTAAAATGTTCTCCACCGCCTCTCTTCTTATTACATGACCAAATAAAGCTGTTTATCGCTTTCTTATTGTTGTATATAGTGTTCTAGTTTCATTAGCCTGTATCAGGCAGTCGTTGTTAGTTACTTTGGCAGTCCAAGGAATTCGCAACATTCGTCTCAGGAACCACATCTCTGTTGCTTCTAATTTCTTCTTAATTTGTTCATTTACATTCCAAGATTCACTGCCATACAGCAAAACTGGTTCTACATAGCATTTCAGCACTTTCTTTCTTACACTCAGTGATAGTGACCTATTGCACAAGATAGCCTACTCTTCATTTTCTGAAATGCGGCCTTTGCTTGCCCTATTCTGCTCTTAATCTCTGTTGTACATCTTCCATCTGATGTTATAAATGTCCCTAGGTATCTAAAATTATCCACTTGGTTAAGAATTTTTCCTTCTATTTCTATGTTACATTTTGGTTTCACCATTTTCTACAGGACTACAGGAGACAAATGAAAATCGTAAATTGATTAGAGAAATTAGACGTAGAAAGTCAACATTTTTTTGGACATGTTATGAGAAGAAATGGATTGGAGAACTTAATGCACTTATCCCATCGTTTTATCAGTCCTCACAAACCGGTTGCATATAACTGCGAGCCCTGTTTTCTAAACCACGTTTTCACTTCACATTTAACTTCGCGAAATGTCTCTCGCCAAGGTCAGTTTTCAGTGGACTTAGCCACTAGCGATTTCCCATAAAGCGATGCATAGCTGGATAGAAAAAGTTACGCGGGTGAGTCAATAAGTAAGTCACACAGTTCTGTGGGATTTCAAGTAAATGAAAACAGGGCACGCAGATTTATGCAGCCGGTTTGGGAGGACTGATAAAACGATGGGATAAGTGCATCAATGTTGGTGGAAATTATGTTGAGAAATTAAGGGACAATCTATATCTATAAAAAAGGATTTATGTGTGTGGGTGGGGATGTGTTTGATGCGTTCGATAACGGTCCATCCGATTGAGATGAAATTTTCTAATGTATTCTTTTCATTCCCGTGCAGGAAACTGTCATAGTTTTTTTTTTTTTTTCCAGCTATTTACTTACTAAGATTTAATATTTAAATTTACATTACCATTTCCATATAGCAAGGGGACTTAACAAAAGAAAAGTTATTTCAAGGGGCATAACTTTTAATAACATTGCTATTATTTTATATATAAATTGTTGCATTGTTTTCAAAGATTTATAAACTCTTTGTCTACAGTTATTTGCAGGAATATGAGTTATAATAAATAATGATATAATATTTAAGGCATTTTCATAGTTTTTATAAAAATAATGCATCTATTTAAATAGTGAAAATTTTCTAACTCATCTTTTCGACTCAAGAAGTTATCTACAGTCATGTAGGTGATTGATAACAGTTTTCATTAAAAATAATGGATGGTGTGTGAAAGGACATTCTTAAGTTAATTTAAGAGGTTAGTATACAGCATGACTCCAACAACACAGGGACAATACATAGACAAACAATGCCAACTATGTAGAAACAACACACAAGAGACAGAGGAACACATTTATTTTACATGTCCAACAGTTACTGCCACACGCGCAACACTCCAACACCTCATACAAACACACACAGGCAAACAAACCGACATATATAAAGCAATATTTCTCAACACTTTACCAAAGTCAGCAAAAGACATACACACAAAACTACTTATAGCTCTTTCTTACTATAGACATCTCATATGGACATGCAGAAACTCAGCCAGACACAAGCACTACACATATAACACACACTTAATATCATTTATGTACACGCGCAAAATATCACAACTATTTCCAGATTAAACCACATGTATTCCTTATTGTATTACAAATTTGGTATACATGAGCGCGAGAAAGAAAGAAGAAACTGAGTGAATGATGAGTAAATGATTAAAAAGTTCATATATGGTCAAAAGACAAATGACAAATCCCTTATGTAAAGAATAGTGGAAATATAAATGCTTGTTTTATTTGTTTCAAAATGATGGTTGTAACACTCATAGATAAGGGGAAAAGAAAAAAGGAGAAAAGAAAATCAACTCCTCCCATTCCAATTACTATTTATGGAATGTTTTTGCTTTAAATGCACTTGTTGTGCTATACTACCACCACTACTAAGATTATCACCTTAGTAAATAGAATCACATATCTATTATACTATTTATTATTATTATTATTTTTAATATTACTACTATTATTAATATATGTTTGTTGTTGGTTATTATTTTTATTATTATTTTTATTATTATAAAAATGTCTACTATTATTATGATCATTATTATTATTACTATCATTATCTTACCCTTATTATCTTTAGTATCATTAATTTGGAAAGTATTAAGGATATCATCATTATTAATTTACAACTTCATCTCCCATGTTCCCCCCCCCCCCCCCCCCCCGCCCACCTTTGCTTAAGGTTTGTTGCTTTTGCTACTACCCCCACTATTTTGTTTTCAAACATTTGTCCAGCCTGTACCATCATAAAGAGTGGTCATGTCCCTTCCTCTCTTTGTCACCCCCTTTGAATCATGTGAGTGAGTGTTAAATGAATAAATACAAAATCACAAATGGTTACCAAACCAATGATACTGTAAACACTTGTGTCAATACAAATGCTTGGTTAAATTTTTATTTAAAAAATAAAAGAAAGAGAGAACACAGAGGAAAATATGAATGAACCCCTACATTTAGGAAAAAACAAGTAGGAAAATATAACCCACTCCTCTACTCCAAGTATTACTAAAAACTGCAGTCTGCAAGTGTATGTACCTGCTAGGCTATGTTAACACCATTCCAAAGAAAATCATCCTAGCAAATGGAATCACATATTGTAAAAATGTTATCATTTTCATAACTATTAGTACCCTTGCTATTTTTTATAATTGCTGTTATTACCCTCAGTATGCCTCTTCTTGCCATTATTATTATTGTCATCATTAGTAATAAACAAAAAACCCTTTCCCATGTGCCCCCCCTCCCCTTGCTCATGGTTTGTGTTTGCCTTTGCTGATACCCACACCGGTTTGGTTCAAATAATTATCCTGCCTTTACCATCATTGCCCGGATAAGGTTGATGAAGGCATTGGTGGAATGAAACAAATTGGTGAGGAGATGGCAAGGGAAACAAAAATGTAAAGATTGTAAAAAAGTTTGTGCTAATACTGATGCTTGTTTTACTTTTTACAAAAAGAAAAAAAAAAAAAAAAAAAAAAAAAAAAAGAGGAAGGGAAAAAAAATGAATGAACCCTTACAAATATGACCAAAAATAAGCAAGGAGAAAAAGAAAACCAAACTCCTTTTACTTCTACTATTATTGAACTTTGCATGCATATGTAAAAAAAAAAAAAAAAAAAAACAATAAGCAAGGAGAAAAAAGATAACCAACTCCTTTTTACACCTACTATATTATTTGACAGTGCATGATGCAATTGTTCATTGTATGTACCTGCCATGTTTTAACACCATTCCTAAGAAAATCATTTAGCAAATGGAATCACATGTCTGGAAATGTGATCATTATTGTGTTTATTAGCATTGCTGTTATCACTCTTAGTAGTTCTATTCTTTGTCATAATTATTATAAGATGTATTTTATGTAAACACAATTCCTAAGAAAATCAATTTAGCACATGGAATCACATGTTAAAACTATTAATACTATTATTATTATCATTGAGTCTATCACTATCACCCTTAGGCCTTATCAGTGTTATTCCTTGTCACTATTAATATTATATTTATTTACGTATTTGGTTGTTACTTTGCATTATTATCATTGTAATCACTTTTAATATATATGGCTTTGTAAACGCGTATACTATCACATCCCCCTTTCCCACATTTTTGATACTGTGATTGTTGTCTCTGCTGCCACCCTCACCGGTTGTTTGTAAACAGTTTTGCACCGCCATGTTTTATCATCACCGAGCGGTGGTGATGGTACTTGGTAGGAGTTTTTGGAGCTGACAGGAGAGCGGGGCGGCAGAGGAAATAAAAACAGCCTGCTACCATCACGCTTTTGATTTAAAATATTCCCTTACAACAAGGTCAATGGAGAAATGTTTAAATGTATAAAATAATTGTAATTTTTGCGCATATGTCACCTACACGCCCACATGCAACGCTCTGTAAAAACACGCACACAAACACTGAACACACAGTACGCATGTAACAACACAAACAATAGTTACAAATGCAACAACTACCCCTCCTGCATTGTAAACTAGGATACTCCTTGACAACCCCCGCCCTTCCCTCCCCCTCCCCCCCCCCCACCTTTTCGATACTGTTGGTTTTGATGCTGCTGCTGCCTTCACCGGTCGGTTCAAACAAGTTTTACTGCCATTTTCCTCATTACCAGTGGTGGTGATGGTATTGGTGGGGTTGGAGCTGACAGGTGAAAGGGGGGAAGAGGGAAAATAATGGTATACTACCGTCTTGTTGTTGTTTGTACTCGTTTACCGTTACCCTTCATCTCAAATGTAAAAATGTTGAAATAAATGTTGTAAAAATGTGCGCATATGTCACCTACACTTCCACATGCAACGCTCTGTAACAACACGAACAATACAAATGCAAATGTTTCTTAACACTCAATAAAAGTTTAAAAAAAAAAAAAATAATAATTTTTTTTGGTTACATGAATTTAATGAGACGCTCCCCACCAGGAGCTGGGCGAAGCCGCGCCGGGTCAGATAGATAGACAGACAGAAAGTCGGGAACGGGAGCTTATATGACTACTTATATGAATTAAATGAGATGCTCCCCACCAGGCACTGGGTGAAGCCGGGCTGGGACAGATAGACAGACAGATAGTCGGGAACGGGAGCTTATATGACTACTTATATGAATTAAATTAGATGCTCCCCACCAGAGGCTGGGCGAAGCCGGGCCGGATCAGACAGACAGACAGACAGACAGACAGACAGACAGTCGGGAACGGGAGCTTATATGACTACTTATATGAATTAAATTAGATGCTCCCCACCAGGGACTGGGTGAAGCCGGGTCAGACAGACAGACAGACAGACAGACAGTCGGGAACGGGAGCTTATATGACTACTTATATGAATTAAATTAGATGCTCCCCACCAGGGACTGGGTGAAGCCGGGCCGGGTCAGACAGACAGACAGACAGTCGGGAACGGGAGCTTATATGACTACTTATATGAATTAAATTAGATGCTCCCCACCAGGGACTGGGTGAAGCCGGGCCGGGTCAGACAGACAGACAGACAGACAGATCCCCGCCAGGATCTGGGCGAAGCCGGGTCGGGTCGGACAGACAGATAGATAGACAGACAGATAGACAGACAGACAGATAGTCGGGAACGGGAGCTTATATGACTACTTTTATGAATTAAATAAATGAGATGCTCCCCACCAGGGACTGGGTGAAGCCGGGCCAGACAGACAGACAGACAGATAGACAGACAAGCAGACAGACAGACAGATCTTTCCCGCCAGGGCCTGGGCGAAGCCGGGCCGGGTCAGCTAGTGTATGTATACAAATAAACTGGTTTCAAGTTGTTATCATAGTTAGTTACTTTTCTACAGCCATTTGTGACATACTTATTAACTTACCCCCGTATGTATGCGAAAAGCTTAAACTACAACAACAAAATACTGTAAGCTGGACAACAAACATACTATTTTTTTTTTCATTTCTTTTACAGGACATCGTTGTCAACATCAGCATCTTTCAGATGACTGTTGATTTCTTGGCTCAGTTGTTTGCAGGTACTTTTGCCTTAATTCACCCCAAACAAACGGAATCCCAGGGTATGACGTCACATCTAGCTTAAGAATGGAGGTGGAGGCGGTCAGTGCAGCTTTCCGCTGGATAGAAAACACGATACATACACACATTGTGATTGTAACTGACTCAGAAAGCATGCTGAGAAGGGTGAGAACAGGCAAGCTTCGTGCAGAGTGGCTTGCTTCGCTTCGGAGGTCACGGGTAGCAAGCATCACCTGGATCTTTTCTCCTGGGCATGCCGGTGTGCTGGGGAATGAACAGGCGGACAGATTGGCTGGCTCGGCAAAACTTGGGGGAGTGTTGGTGCATGACGGGGCAGACGTGGTTGCGGCCTTGTGGGAGCGCGTGTACACCTCGGAGGAGCAGATGGATCACCATAGTCTGGTAAGAATGAGACAGCGAGGTGTGATGAGGGGATCTGGCCAACGCCCGACGCTCAGAGGAAAGGCGAGACGGACATATAATCAGATTGCTACTGGAACTATTAGTATTGGAACTCTTCGCTGGCTGCTGGGGATGGGGACGGAGCGCTTATGGGAATGTCCCGAATGCTGTGATGTCGGTTCCTAAATCAATCAATCAATCAATCAATCCAGGGGTTCCCTGTGTTGCGCCGTAGCTCGGTGCGCAATTTTATCGGTGTGCAACAGTTGCTCTCAGCGACATCCCCCAACTGTAACTGGCAAAATGAAATGCTTGTCAATTCTTGAGACCAGCAGTATACGAAAAGAATGATGATGATATGCCTGTACGGGAGACGCGAGCCTTGCAGCCATATGGCCTTGTCTCAGCGAGGGGATGTCCTGCCGACATGGTGAATGTCGTCGTCGGCATCTCCATCTGTCCTGACGCTCAGTCAGCGATAGCACCATGATGACATGATTATGAGAACAGTGTCTAGCAGAATGTCAGATGCCATGCTGCTGCTGCAGAAAAGCAACGCTACTCTGCTTGTCGTGGACAGCTGCTGCTGCTGCCAGTTTCAGAAAACTCATGATGAGACAGACACACACACTCACACAGAAACGGTTGCCAAAGCCAAAGAAACACTGTGGGGCAATTGAAACGCAATGACACGCACTGTACCCGAATACGGAGGAGATTACCATCAGTGCTAAATATAGCTGGTGACCCTAAATATAGCTGGTGACGTTTGTTTGGGGTGAATTAAGGCAAAAGTACCGTTTGCCGTTGCTTTCCGAGCGACCGGCTCACATACCCCTAAGTTGCCAGCGCGGCGAGAACCGCTACCGATTCTCGCTCAGGTTACGTTCCTCACTGGATATACGGGATTAAGGAGAAAGACGTTAACTCCTAGGCCAGGGGGCCGGCAAACATACTATACTACTAATAGTAATATAGTAATTGTCAGATTACCCTCATTGCACATCCAGCCTACGAGTCCGTAAGTGTTCCAATTCTCTCAGCAGCCGCGACCGATTTGTGCAGCAGACCGTGTCGCGTTGTGTTATAACGTGTTGGTATGAGAGCCGGTCTTTCAGAAAGCAATGGCAAACTACTGAACGTAAAATTTGCCTAGTACATCAACAGCAGCTGAAAAATTCTGGTGTAGACTGCAACGTCCTGCAAGGGGTATGCAACATTAAAAAAGGATGTTGCCGTCAACACCAGCATTTGTCAGCTGCTGTTGATGTTCTTGGCAAGATTATGCTCAGTAGTTTGCCAGTGCTTTCTCAGCGACCGGCGCCCATGCCCCTAAGTAACCAACGCGACGCGATCCGCTGCCGAATCTCGCGCAGCTGCGTTCCTCACGTGGATATACGGGATTACGGAGAAAGTCGTTAAACCCTTCGCCGAGAGACCTGCCCTCAGCGGGTAGCGGTGGATAAAACAAGTAAACAAGTTCTGTGTTGGTTGATTCTTATTTGCCCCTCCCCCTTTTCCCCCCTGCAGATCGCTCTTTTCTGTCTTTACGCTTTTCTTTTTCAAATCGTTTGTCTCATCTGAGAGGCAGGACGAAGTGATGATTTTAAAGAAACGCGTGGCTATGACTATGGTGTATCTTTATCCAGAGTGACCAGATCATGATGGATGATACTGATGATAGTGAAGCGGAGCTAGACACGAACAGTGTGACAAGGGCTGAAGATGTATTATATGATCAGTCAACACAGTATTGATGTGATCAGTCGCCATACGCTAGCGGAGATTTAAGAAAGAGATCGGAACACCCATAGACGCGTCCGGAGTGCAGTGGTGTAAACCTCAATAATCATTTATTGTTGATGGTTTCACACGCACGGATCCGTGTCGATAGCATCACTTACAGACAAACACTTCTGACTTCTCCAGTGACGGTCTAACTTCTAGTCTAATTGTAGACAAACTACGATTCTGAAGTTTCCTGGAAAGGTCTGCCAAGTCAACAAATACTCGTTACGTAATAACTAATAAGTTTAAAGGTTTTTTTTTCTTCAAAATGCTACAAGTACAACTACTCATGACCAGTGTAATTTTGTAAATGACTAAATCGCCATATCTGCAAAAATTGTAAAGAAAGCAGCCTGCACTCTAGTCTCTAACTAAAAAAGAATCATTATTATAATAATATTAAAATAAAAACAGTGGACAGTTCACTCAACAGTGACACACTGACACTGTTGTTACTGTTACTAAGTGTTACTGAGAGTACCGTAGTAACTTTCTACCATTTCTTTGGCCCAAGGCCAATCCCTACCTATTGGGGCTTAGGCCCTCACCTCTCAACCAACTCGCCCAAAGACTATAAACTTTATAGTCTTTATAAGTTATAAAGAAAGAGGGCCTGTCTTTTTTATATCGGTATCAGTATTTCCATGCAGTTCCCGACATGTCCCCACATTAATCATTAAGAGACATTATTCATTTCCGTCTCTTATTAATTATTCTCTTTTCCTGTGTTTTAGGTCTTCTGTTTTGCATTGCGGATTCCATTCAGAGGAGAGACTTTTCAGTAATGTTCTCAGGTTTTCCCAGCTTATCCAGTGTATAGTAACTTTCATCAACAAGGGTTTTGCCGACTAGCGAGGGACGATCATGCTTCTATACACTCTGTGATAGTAACATTAAGTAAACTAAAATTATATATTGTCTTCAGTTTCCATCAGCAAAGTTGTATAAATTAACAGATTCATTAGCAAACAAGAAGTACATCTGAACCAAACATCTTTTTCCTGTTTTGGTACTTTCGACTCGTTAAAAATAATCTTTATTATAATGTTAGGTTACATAACACATATCGAGAAAAACAGGGGCAAAACATTATTCAAAATTGTCTCTTACCAAAGCAATATTCCATTATGTATGATGATAATAATACAGTTAGATTAACTGAATAATGATTCACTTTTCTTCACAAATATCACATGAACTACACCATAGTACCACCATATTTTATTTATGGCATCATATTGTATTTAGAGCATCATATTTTGAAGTACTTCATTTTCAGACAACATTGAAGAAAATAGGAAAAATATTTGGCAGATCTTTACTAAATAACTAAGAACCAGTTTATATACTATTTCATCATGTGCCATGCCGATAAGTGTGGGCGGTCATGTTTCGCCATCTACGCCATCATTAGAGTTGTGGCTCAGCTCAGTGTTCTTGTCTCGACCATACCACATGGCCAAGCCATCCAGGTATTTACTTCTTTGCCTTCCCCTTGTTCTCTTCCCCTCGATCTTGCCAGTTGTCACCAAGTTCTCCAATTTATTTCTTCTCATAATGTGGCCCAAAAATTGTGACTGTCTACGTCTAATTTTGTTTCTTGAAGGAATTGGTTATTGTCCATGGTATTCTTTGTATTTTCCTCAGAAACCACATTTCCACAGCCATTAGATGTTTTTCAGCTTATCTGCTCTTTGTCCACACTTCACATCCATACAAAAGCACTTTTTTTCTCGTTGCAAATATCTTTTTATTGGTCAATATGTTCTTAATCTTGCAAAAGGCTGCCTTTGCCATGGCGATTCTTGTTCTAATCTCTTCAAGGCATCTCCCATCAGATGTTATGACTTTTCAGAGATAATTGTACCGATTCACTTGTTTAAGAATATTCCCATTTACATGCATATTAAATTGTGGTATTTCCTTCTTTCTAGTAACGACCATAATCTGTCTTTTTACAATTTAATTCTAAGCCTAGTTGTTCACTGCGCAAAAATTACATCTACTAAATGTTGCAGATCCTGCTCATTGTCTGCAGTCAATACTGTATAATCCGCATATCTAATGTTATCGATATTACATCCCTTAATGATGATTACTTTCATCCCCTAATGATGATCCCTTAATGATGATCTTCTACATTTCTCAAAATATTTTCATTGTACAGAGAAAAAAAGATCTGGAGACATTACACATCCCTATCTCACACCTCTCTTAATAGGCTGATATTCATCTACTTCATTATCAATCTTTATGGCAAACAAAAAGCAGATTTTGATAACTTACATTCCAACATGATACCAGATATGCCATAAATTCAAAGGCAGGAAGTATATCAACTTAAATTTATGTTTATTCAACATCAAAATTGCGGAAGATACTGTGAAAGGAAACAAATGACACGATGATCATACTATTACTATGGGATACATTGTCCTTCTGTCAGTGGAGGTCATGTTAGATGATATATCATCCTTCAGCATTGAATCAGTTAAATATTTCACTTTCTTTGTGCTCTGTGCTAATCCAACCTATTATATAATAGCATAGAAAAAAAAATATAATGCATGCAGATAAAAGTAATATGGAGAAATAAATATGTTAATGATTAAAATATTTGAGGTGGTGGATAATTTAGAATATCTTGGGTCATTAATAACCAATATTGGTGACAATGAAAGAAATTAAAAGATGACTATCTATTGCTTTTCAAAAACTAAAACAACCGAATAAATTGTGAAGTGGGACAGATAGAAGTACAAAAATTACATTTTTAAGAGCATGCATCTTTCCCATTGCAACTTAAACCTGTGACATCTGGACATTTACTAAACAAGCTGAACAGCGCATAAATTACTTTGAATATAAATATTATAGACAGGTTCTAAGAATATATTGGAGACAAAGAACAAATGCATCCATAGAGCTGGAAAATGATGAAGGTTGGCTACTTAAGAAAATAAAACAAAGAAAATTAAAATATTTTCGTCACTTGAAACATCATGAAAGTTTGCAGAGAACAATAATGGAGGGTTATATGCGAGGGAAGAAAAGAAGAGAAAAGCCAAAGAGAAGATAAGTGCAGGAGTGGCAGATGATCTCCAGATTGATGTATCGGACAAGGGACATCTTGATTATGACCGAGAAGTTTTCCGGAAGGTTGTTATGGGAGCAAAGCTTTGCAAGGGACATGATAATGAATGAATATAACCTATATTAAACCCTATAATTGAAGACATCATATGGAACATTCACGGTTTGTTTTCTAAGAATGAGTCATTGGAGGGACAGGAATTCGAAGCTGCTTTACAAACATTGCCAGATGGGTGTAGATGTATGATATACCAGTAGACTATTAGAAAGAATGATGAGTTTTTAAATCAGCATAAACATATGTTAACTGCTCACCATCTATTTAAGCGATTAAATATATATCACCAAAATACACTTATTATCATAGTTAACTGATTCCCATTGGTGTTGGCAAGCATACAGTTTCCTGATCTCCCATTATCTTTGTGAATAAATATACAATAACTAACGAATACTATAGATTAAATCATGTAGCACATGATGTAAGTTTGCGGTCAATACCCTAGTGTTTAAATTTTTTAAAAGTTTATACTTAGGTACTTGCCAGATAAGGTAGTTATTGCCATCACAAATGCAATCCAACAGTACCTCATTCAATCCTTATGTCACCTATATATGGAGATTAATTGTTTAATGAATTACTGACAAAGCAAACGCATTATCATAGGAACAAATAAACATTTTCAATTGGCCAGTTTGCAAGTCTTGAATTAACGTAATTTTGTGATTTCAATGCCCGCGCCAAGGAATGGGACAGGTCGGGAGAGAACAGACAGGCTACTGCTCTTGCTGAGGCCTTGCTTGAGACGGATGTTGTCTGTTTAAATGACGGGACACCAACTAGGCTAGCAATGAGACCGGGGGACACTGACACAGCCATCGACCTGGCGCTTGTATCCCAAGAGGCGGCATCAGATGTAAAATTGAGCGACCTTGGAGACCATGGAAGTGACCACCTCCCTTGTTCTGTGCTGATACCTAAGTCCAGCACAGTTAGGGCTATAAGAGCTCGCAGGGCATTCAGTTATGATCACGACCACTCTTCACTCTTGGGGCGCCTTAGATCACAGGGAAGATCTAAACCAGTGGTTCCCAAGCTTTTCAAGCAGAAGGCCATTTCTACTATTTTAGGCAATTGAGCGGGCCACAGCGTTATAAAATTATAAAAGTCGTGCAATATCATTCTTACCTTTTTTAACTTTCGTCAGCAAACTTCTAACACTTTAAAGGCAGTCAGTGTCAGTACTACACTGTGGCCATTTTTTTTTTGTGTGCTTTAAAATCAGAAGTTCATTTAACAATACATTTTAAATCAGTTTCGAAAATCACTATTAATGAATTAATTTACAATTGTAACTGTTCTTCATAACCAGTTACTTAAGTTCAGATGCCAGTTTATCAATGTCTGGGCACAAATCTGTTGTGCCCAAAGTCATAAGCGCAGCTAGGTTACTGTCGGTGAGTCTGGAACGTTGCTTGTTTTTTGTTTTTTTTTAAACAATAATTGTGGAAAATTACTGCTCGCATTTGTAAGTCATGCCAAAATGACAAATGTATATCTCTGGGTGAATGAACGCAAGTGTTCAAATTGTTCGACAGGCAATAGTCGCCAGAATGAAATCATATGATCAGCTGAAGGTGAAGCAGGCAGCTTCAGAAATTTACATCTCAGTGCAGAATTGCATTTCAAATCAATTACCCCGTGCTGAAGGCATTGCTGTAATTGACAGAGCTTGGAATCAGGAAATACGAACGGATTTATAAAGAGGGCAACATTATCCTCCTCTATTGTGAACTCTTGAAATCTCGACTGAAAGATATCCAGAAGACTTTCAACTTTTACTTTGTACTATAAAAAGTCACATTTCTTTTCCACCACAAGCGGCTTCAGATTTGGAAACGCCTCTAAAGTCCCTTCAGTCAGCTGTCAGATAAACAGTCGTAGTCTCATTTTGGCTTTGTGGCTTAGAGGTTAGCGACTTTTCTCCGTAATCTCGTATACTCTCGTGGGTAACGTGATGACGGTGAGAATCAGCAGTGGTTCGAATCGCATTGGTAACTTACGGGGTATGTGAGCCGGCCGCTCAGAAAGCAATGGCAAACTACTGAGCGTAATCTTGCCAAGAAATCAACATACAGCTGAAAGATGCTGGTGTTGACAGCGATGACCTGTAAAGGATATGCAAAAAAAAGTCTCATTTTAAATGAAGAAATGTCATCGCACAAATTTGTGAATAGTTTGTTTTTTCCCTGGATCCTCGCATTTAAAGAGTTATATTAAATAACGAGGCCTCGCATGCCACTTTCTGACATCTGGCGGGCCACAAGTGGCCCGCAGGCCGTGGTTTGGGAACCTCTGATCTAAACCAACAAAAAGAATCTTTACCTAACCACCATGGTGGACACCAGAGATCGAGAATTCATGGAGGGAAAAGAGGGCGGCCATAAGGAATTGGCAGAGGGTGCGGAGAGCAACCAAATTCAGTTGACACAGAATTGGAAGAGGCTGAAAGGTATAAAAAAGTAAAGGTGCAGGATTTTAAACTCCAGGCAGCAGAGGCAAAGAGGATTAAGTGGGAACAGTTTATCAATGAAGTCGGTGAGGATGTGACATTGGGAAAATTCTGGAGGCTGCGCCAGCAGATGAAGAGACAGGTGATGCCTAGTACACAAGGCACCGTTTATGATGATAACAACCGACCTATGACAACTGACAAGGACAAAGGGGAGGCTTTTCTTGCGCGATTTTTAAAACAGATGGATCAGCAAGATAGGGCTATTAGAGATAACGTCAGAGAAGCTTTGTCACGGGTCACTAGGAAGGAGGACTGAGATTAAAGTGGAGGACACGGTACTGAAGCGGGCTAAAGACACAGTGCCAGGTCCAGATGGGGTGAGGTACTCCCATATGAGGAACATAAATTATGGGGACTTGGAGGAGATGGCTCTTTGTTTCAACCTAAGCATCAATACGGCGGAAATACCCCACGATTGGCTGCATAGCTACCTGGTCCCATTCCCAAAGCCAGGTAAGGATCACTCCAGACTTAATGGATACTGAATCATAACCCTGCAAAACACGTATGGCAAAGTCATCGAAAAGATAGTAGCACGCGGGCTCCAGCAACATTTGAAAAGTCGGAATCTGCCTCCCCAAGGACTCGGGAGCTACCGGCCTGGAAAGGACACCTGGGCCAATGCTGCAACTTTTGTATTTGATGTCTATGAGGGCTTCCAGGATAAACGGGAGACAGTGGTTGTAGCTCTTGACCTGGAGGATGCGTATAACAGCGTATAACACTGTTGGACATGGAGGTCTGCCCTTGCCTTGTTAGATGGGTTGCAGCAGTCCTTTATGAGCGTAAGGTTGCACTGCGCATGGGTTCCTGGACTTCTGACCCCTGTACTATTACACCTGGGTTGCCACAGGGATATGCCTTGTCCCCAGTGCTCTTTAATGTCTACACCAGCAAAATCACAGCTGTTGAGACACCAGGTGTGGGTAGAATCTTGACATTTGCAGATGATGTGCTGGTGTACAGACAGGGCAGAGACAGGGCCAGTTTGGCGAAAGACTTACAGGTGGCAGAAAACAGGGTGGTGGAGTGGTGCAGGGACGCAGGGGCCGTTATACACCCAGACAAGGCATCGGTTGTGTGGTACTCTCTGGATAACCGGATCGTCAAGGCAGATGTCCCAGGTATTATGTTGAATGGATGTCCTCTTAGTCGAGAGAGTAAATTGAAGTACTTGGGTATCACCTTTGACAGGTGTTTGTCTTTTAAGGATCATGTGGAGGCTTTGATGGTGAAGGCTGGTAGGGGGCTTAATGCATTGAGGGCTATGGCAGCAACTGGGGTAGATCAGAGGATGCTGTACAGGCTCTTTCAGCAGTTAATAATTTCTGTCATTGAGTGTGGTTTGGGGCTGCTGACAGTATCAAAGAGCCAGCTTGAAAGGTTGGAGTGCATACAGAATGCTGCCATGCGGTTAATCCTGGGGTGCACAAAGGACACACCAATTATATGCATGAGGCATATCCTGGTGCTACCAACAATGACGGATAGGCATAGGGTCCTTCAGGTCAAATGGTACCCGAGAGTTGCCGCAGACAGGGATCACCCGCTGCATGCAGCAGTGGATATGGTCAAGGGTCATAGACTAAGACGAGGCAGGTCCTGGATGGCATAGGCAGAACTTTCTATATGTCAGGTGAAAGAGAGTGGGTTGAAGTTCCAGAAGACATGACGGACTGGCACAATGTAATAATAACACTAGGTCCTGAGTGCATATAATGGGCAGCAGGCCGCACAGAATTTGAAGTGCGACAGCTGATCCAGAGCAACATACATCAAGGTGACATAGTCATCTACACCGATGGGTCAGTGGTGAGAAACAGACGTAGTGGCTGGGGCTTTATTGCAAAGGCTAATGGGCGAGTCTTGAAAAAGGAGAGTCTGGCATATGAGACTACGACCTCCAGCATGAGAATGGAGGTGGAGGCAGTAACAGCGGCATTCCGGTGGCTAGAGGAGACTACTGCAACACACATTGTATTCATTACGGATTTAAAGAGTATGCTTAGTAAGGTGGAGAAAGAAATGTTTCGTATGGAATGGCTCTCGTCGCTTCAGAGGTCACAGATTGTGAGAATTGTATGGATATTTTGCCCTGGCCATGCGGGTGTACAGGGGAATGAACAGGCTGATAGGCTAGCAGGGAATGCACTCTTGGTGGTATTTTGCCTATGGACAAGGGGGAGGTGGTCGTGTGTTTGTGGGACCAGGTGGAGAAGGCGGAGGAACAGATTGAGAACCCATATGTGGAAAGAATGAGATTGCAGGGGATCGGCAGGGGTTCTTGAAGAATCTCAAAACTGAGAGGGAAGACCAGGAGAACTTTTAATCAGATAGCAGTGGGAATGATTAGTAGTATGACTCTTTGCTGGCTGTTGAACGAGGGGACAGAGCATGTATGGGAATGTCCTGAGTGCAGTGATGTCGGTTCTTAACTCAACTCAACGTAATTTTAGTTGTGCAAATAATATAATAATAAATGAATTCTTGTTCCTGACAACAACTGGTATTGCTGTTTGAGGACATGATAAACGTCATGTCAGAGACTTTTTACCCAATGAGAAAAGGAAGATGCTCACATAATGTAAAGTAATGGACCCCATTTCATGACATGAGGTGTACTGGATACATGGTGCTACCCTGATATGTTTAGACCAATGGGTACTTGATGGGTAATGTGGTCACTATAAAACAAGCTGTCTTTACTTAGGAAATTTCCTGGCTTGGTGGATCTGGGAGCTCAGGTCAGTGAAAGACAACCCCTGCATCAATGGGGGTTTAAAGCAAGTGTGCTAGCCACTACACTACTGCTGCTCCCATAATTGCCTCCCGCTCCGAAAGTTGCAGGTTCGATTCCGGGCTACGTCTTTCGGTTCATGAGTGCATTTTTCTTCAAGACTCCTGGGGGTCATCACTGGAGCTACAGAGTTCGTGTTTTGTGCGATGCTTTCAGCAGGCCACCCTGTGGAAAGAGATCCCGGGCCATATGGGATAAAACTCGGTGCGATGGCGTTGATCCTCTCGACTTTTAAAACTTGTTTTAAGACTGTTCGCATAATGCCTGCATATTATGCACTAATTAGCTGGTAATTTTATATTGAAACAAAATATATACATCAAGTGAATTGGAGTACAAGATCCAAGTGTGTTGACTATGTGTGAATGAGTGATTGAGAAATTGTAGATGCCGTCGGTGGGTGAGAGAAAGACGACAGGGTTAATTTGAGCTAAAAGAAGACATCAGATCCTTATAGGAATGAGACATAGGGAGATGATTTACTTAACTTAGTAACATAACCAGTCATTACTGAGATAAGCAGAGATGTCTGTTATACATGCGGGTAAACCACAATTTTGTAAATAAAAAGACATGATAGTCTATAAAACTGCCGTGACGACAGTGAAACATATGACAGTGTGCTTTGTGTATTTCATTTCAAAGATTTTAAACGCTGCTTAAATTATGTTAAACTCTTCTTTGGTAAAGATTTCATGTCAAACTTTTCTGTAGTAAAGACTTCATACACTGCTTAAAATATGTCAAAATTTTCTATAGTATTCACCTGGCTAGATACAGCACAAAATCTGGCAGGCAATAACGTGTACAATATATGTTTATGTCTTCATTATCTATGTTTGACTTATTTGTAATCTTTGTTTATTTTTCAGATCAATTGAGCAAAACAATGCAGGCATCAGCATCCCACCCTAATGTATCACTTTTCAAGACTCGACCCACAGTGTACAAGCTAGGACTTATCATGCTCATTGTCTCATTTCTGGTTTTCATGATTGGTTTCTCATCTCCTTACTGGATTAAGCTTAAAAATATGGACAGTTATGAACGTTGGAAAACATTAAGAATGCTCCCTGAGTATAAGGATCATCATCACCATGCTGGCTTATGGAATGCTCCATGTTTCTATTCCAGTGCTTCTTGCCATACAGGTATTTTCTTTCTTTCTTTCTTTCTTTCTTTCTTTCTTTCTTTCTTTCTTTCTTTCTTTCTTTCTTTCTATCTTTCTTTCTATCTTTCTTTCTTTCTTTCTTTCTTTCTTTCTTTCTTTCTTTCTGTGTCTCTGTTTGTCTCTCTCTCTCTCTCTCTCTCTCTCTCTCTCTCTCTCTCTCTCTCTCTCTCTCTCTCTCTCTCTCTCTCTCTCTCTCTCTCTCTCTCTCTCTCTCTTTCTCTCAGTCTTTGTTTCCTTAAATTACGTTTCATTTCTTGCTATCCACATTTCACCTCTAATTGTTTCTCAGCTGCAGGCTGTTCATCATTCTGAAGGACCAGACACATGAAGTCAACTGAGGAGGTAAAACTTAGCCATATGCAGGAAAATTATAGGCAGGACAAGTAAAGGAAAAACTTAGCCTTATGCAGGAAAATTATAGGCAGGACAAGTAAAGGAAGACAGAGGAAGATATATGTGTAACCAGCCGGACAACAAAAACAAAATAGGTAACAACATTCATTGGCAACTTGCTGTTTGTCAGACGATAGTTTGTTACATTGTGCTACCAAAAAAAAAGGAATAATAACTACAACCCATGGCAGGGACCAGGGATGGAGTTATACCTCTCTAAAGTACAAAGGGCTGAATTGTTGAGACCATGTGTAGCCCATGCAGCTTGATCCTTCTCTCAGCCTGTTTAGTTTACTTCAGAGGAAAGGTAATACCAATGCATCTTGAAACAAGATAAGCTGCAGAAGCTGTCGGATCAGCAAAGCAAGCTCAAACTGTCCGCCTCATGGTGCGTTGATCCTAGACCCATTGCTGACAAAGGCTTAGTGTCTGGCCTGCCCTGCCATGACAGTCTTTAGGTTGCATTTCCCTGCACTAGGGTAAGGCTTGCACCCTCCCAATTGCGCTTCTCTGCCCAAAGCCGCTAGCACAATGTGGGGTGTCGGGGTTGGTGAGTACCGCCCAACATTCGGCACTAACAGAAAGCAGGTAGTACCATCTACTGTTTTATGGTAACTCAATTCATATATAACAAGACCTGACAGAAAGGCAACGACAACTTGGTTAAATATCGGATGACAGAGAAAATTGCAGAGTTATGATCACTGTCTGCCCCGACCTGACACCAGAAGTTTAACTCATTTCACATATGTGCATATTTGGTTTGGTTTTTTGTTAAGGATCACTTTCACTGCTCATGGTACTCTCTGTAAATGTTTCAGTAGATTATACATACGGTTAGCGGGGTAGGTGTATCCCCTATCAAAGGAGATATAATAAGCCTCCAATCCTCCATTAGTCTATGGGACACCCTTGGGCAAGGTGGCGTACCCGTTTATTTCCCCCCCCCCCCCCCCTCTTCCACTCCAACCCCATCAGGGTTACATGAAGCCAAAGAAGCAGGTGGTGGATGAAGTGTGAAAGCAGCCGACAGATTGTTGTTGGTTATGGTCTGCACTCTGCTGCGATAGGTAGATGATCTCATCAGTAGAGACAATGGCTATGGCCACCGACTAGTACAGAAGGAAAGTAACTGCAAACTACCTTCTGCAAAACGTGCCAAGAAACCTAGCAAATATGACTAAAGACGATAAAACAAAGAAAATTGAAATATCTTGGTTACTTGAAAAGTCATGAAAGTTTGAAGAGAACAATAATAAAGGAGTATATGCCCAGGAAGAGAGGAAGAGGAAGGCAAAAGTGAAGATGGGTGCAGGATGTGGCAGGTGATCTCCACATGGGTGTAACGGATGCGGGACATCTTGCTTATGACCGAGAAGTTTTCCTTAAGGTTGTTATGGGAGTTAGGTTCTGCAAAGAACATACTACTGAATGAATGATTGAGATCACACAAGGAGAATCTCAGCACAGTGCATAAACTCAGTAGCAGCCCTTAGGAGCCAGAATTGTATACATGAGAATCTTCCATGGCTATAAATATTCTTATTGTGAGTTTTAAAAAAAAACTTTCATTTACATGACTTTCACAGGATGTTGCAATTAACCTCAGCATTTATAGCCCATTGGTGATTTAATAGGCAATGTTAGTTCAGCAGTTTGCTATTGCTGTATGAATGGCTGACACCTCATATCATTGAAATCACTGCAATGTGATCTGCTTCCAAATTGTTTGCCGCTGATTTTGAACCCTTGACTTGGTATGACAGAGAATTGTGAAAATGCGTTTCACTATCCCCTAAGATAGAGAGAGTGGGTAGCTTGTCTAATTTGGATAGCTTGGGTATTAGCCTATTATACCTGCTATTTTGTATCCTTAATTCCCGGGAAGGTTAACCCGGTCAACAAATGCCCGCAGAAGTCGGTTGTGTTGGCCTAACAGCGCAAGAACGCAGCTCTGCTGTAAACAGGCACAACGCAATCACGTCCGGAAAAAAAACTCTGGATGAACGCAGAAGAAGAAGAAGTATCCCTAACTGCCAAGGGATTCTTATCATGTGCAACATACATATGGATCCTCTTTAATTTTGGCCTTTTTCAAGAAGGCTGACATCCAATCCACTACCCGAGGGTCAGAAGGAAGTATATAATCCATTTCATATTGTGTCCAAATTTGCAATGTCAGTGGGTAGAATCGAACCATCTCTGCACAAGCCATAGGCATGCTGTAACCTCTAAGCCACTTAACCACCAGCTCTGTGAACAATGACATTGTTGAATAAAGTAGTGAACTCATTTGGATTTCTGTTCAAGTTGATGAAATTCTCTTCACAGCAATCCTTGTAGCACAAATAGCCTTCAGCCTTCACTTGGTGGGCTATATTGTTTGTATGGCAGTTGTTGTGTATGAAAACTGCAAGAAAGTCAACCCCATCTCTTACCATTCAAAAGTGCTGGAGCTGTGTGTTTTTGTTACAGGTAAAAGTTTTACTGCTAAACCCCAGATTGTTTTCTCTGTTTATGCTTTATATTTATATAACTACTAAGAAAGCACTTTACAACACAATCTTCCTACAACTTCATGTTACCAATGCCAAACCTGGACAATGACAGAAAAAGAGAAAAGAAAAATTACAACAACAGAAATGAGGTTCCTGAAAAGAATACTCAATGTATTAAGAAGAGATAAGATCAGAAATGAAGAAATCTGGACTAAAGTGGGGGTTGTAGCTGCACTAGATTTTATTAGAAGGCAGCAAGTCAAATGGTTTGGCCATGCAAGTAGGTTACCAACAAACAGTACACCACAACAAGCAATGATGTACAGACCAGATGGAAGCAGAGGAAGAGGCCGACCACGTAAACGATGGACGCAGGGAATAATAGAGTCCTTGGGAATATCGATACATGAAGCCCATAAGCGGGCACTCTCCGGGTACAAGAGGAACATGATGAGATGAGATGATGTATATATATATATATACCTCGGGTTACAAACTTAATTCGTTCCAGAACTCGGTTCGTAACCTGAAACGTTCGTAACCTGAAACATTGAAATCAATGAAATAAAGACAATCTGTTTCAAGATGAAAGAATCGTTCTTTCTTATTAACATCTGGTCATTTACCTGACAAAACGCAAAGAATATGTGTACTTCACATATTAAATAAAGAGAAAGGAAACAACCAAATGAATTAAATGTAAAATTTAAATAAAAGATTTAGTCTATCTTTATTACCAAGAAAACGATCATGGGAAATTTGTCACTGTCTTTGTTATTCTCAGTCATTAGTTTCAGGATTATCTGGTCACTGTTTCTTGGCAGGCGACTGGGAATCTTTCTGCACCAAGAAACTATCAAGGGAATTTGTCGCTTCCTTTGCTGGAGAATCTTCTGAAATGGGCCATCGTGTTATCATTCATCAAGTTTACTGTGCTTTTAGCAACAAGTTTGTTTGGATGATGGTTCACAATGTAGTCTTCGACGTCTGCCCACTTGCTGCAAATGTCTTTAATCCTGGCAGTTGAAACAGCTACTGACTCGTCCTCACCGGACGACTTTAATGTCTTTAGCTGTTCATTCTGAAGATCCACAAGCTCATCTGTAGTACTGTTTGTACTGTACGTGATCATTTGTACCACGGTATCACACATACACATTGGCAATTGGCACCTTGCCGTCTTGACAGACGATAGTTTGTGCTTTAAAAAGGCATAATAACTTTTACCTATGGCTGTAGCGAATGTGACTGATAAGGCCAATTCGTGCTGTAAATGTCCGTTCACAGTGGGTGCATGTGAGCACGTGGTCATTTCCACCATCATGCACCATCTTACGTCTCACACGCCCGATGTGTGACTTATCTGCAATAATTTTCTCCTTTGTCTTTATTCCATTTCTGATGTTTGCCCTCCATGCAACACGTTCAGCTGCGACTTGCTCCCAATGTGCATTATCAATGCCTGTATCAATCATGTCCGGCTTACACACATCTTTGTATCGTAGTAGAGCTGACCCTGAGATCTCTTACCCATCTGTAATTGACCAAAAAAGATGTCCTTTGGTATTCTACCATCATCCATCCTCCTAAGGTGTCCTGTCCTATCCATCTAAGTCTACGAAGACTGAGCATGGAATAAACCGTCACACAACCTGATCTTTCCAATACTTCAGTATTTGTGATTTTGTCTTGCCACTTAATACCAAGAATTCTTCGCAGGCACCGCATATGAAAGCTGTTTAAACGTTTCTCTTGGTGTGAGTAAGTTGTCCAGGTTTCACTGCCATAAAGAAGAGTATTAAGGACACAGGCTTGATAGACAAGGACTTTTGTTTTGGCAGTAAGCTTCCTGTTCTCCCAGACTCTTTTTCTTAACCTGTTCATTGTTGTTGCTGCCTTACCAATCTGGATGTTGATTTCCTGATCTAGGGATAATTTGCTGTTTACCACTGATCCTAGATATGTAAAATGGTCTACCATCTCTAGTTCGGCGTCATCAATAAAGATTGATGGTACCCCATGTGTACCTTGTGACATAATCTGTGTCTTCTTTTTGCTAATTGTTAAACCAAATTCAGAACAAGCATTGGAGAATACAGATAGTAGATATTGCAATTCTTCCTCAGAGTGGGTCGTAACTGCAACATCATCTGCAAAAAGCAACTCTCTGATCAGTACCCTCCTAATTTTGGTCTTGGCCTTCAATCTCTGAGCACTGTAGAGGCCGCCATCTGAGCGTGAGTGAATGTATATACACCATCATCCTGATCACGAAAGGCAAATTTCAGTAGAAGTGAAAAGTATATCCCAAAGAGGGTGGGAGCTAGTACACAACCTTGCTTAACTCCACTCTTGATTTCAAACTCTTCAGAAGTTGCACCATCAAACTTGATTATACCCTTCATGCCTGTGTGGAACGATTCCACAATGGACAGAAGAGTTGGTGGGCAGCCAATCTTCTTTAGTGTCTTGAACAGACCCTCATGACTGACCAAATTGAATGCCTTTGTGATTCAGGGTAGACTTGATCTCCTAGGACTTGAAGTCTGCTGCGCAGAACAATTCTGGCAAATACTTTTCCAACAATACACAGAAGTGAGATACCCCTATAGTTGTTGCAGTCGCTCCGATCGCCCTTGTTCTTGTACAGTGTTATGATGCTTGAATCTTTGAAATCCTGTGGGACTTGTCCTTCTTGCCAGCATAGCTCTATTAGCTGGTGGATCTGTAGAGTGAGTGTGTCTTGCCCTCTCCTGATAACCTCTTTTGGAATCCCATCCTTACCTGGAGCCTTGCCAGATGCAAGTTCATGTATAGCACACTTAACTTCTGTTATTGTGGGAAGTGTGTCCAGGTGGTCAAGAGTTGGTAGATCCTCTATGGCGTTGAGGGCATCATCCGCTAGTTTGGTCTCACTTGAGTAAAGCTACCCATCTGTCCATCTGCTGTTTCTTATCAGTTATGATTTCTCCAGTCAAGGTTTTCAATGGTGCACTTCTTTTGATCATTGGACCACAGGCTTTCTTTATTCCTTCATACATGCTTATGTTTCCCTTATCACTTGCGATTTGAATGGACTCACATAACTTGATCCAGTAATCATTTGCACACTTCCTGGCAGCCTTTTGCACATCCTTCCTAGCTTGCCTTAGCTCACTCAGAGTGTTACGCATTGGTCTTTCCTTGTTTCTTAAGAGAGCTATCTTCTTATCAATCAAGGGCTGCAGAGTCTCGCTGTTTGCCGCAAACCAGTCCTGCCTCTTATGATCCACAGTGCCGTAAACCCCTACGGCAGTTTTATAAAGAGTTTCCTTAAGTTGACCCCACTTTTCATTTACTGTACAATTTTCTGGTGTATCAGTGAAAGCGTCTTCAAGTTGTTGTTGAAACTTAAAGCACTTTTCATGACCGTGAGTGTTAATAATATTAATCCTGGGGCTAGATTTGTGTTTAGCTGTGTAGGTTCTCTTTGGTGTCAGTCTAACCCTTGCAACAACCAAAGAATGATCTGTATCACAGTCAGCACTGTGGTAACTTTCAATGCTGTATGGTTCAGATGTTGTCTCCGTGTGATGATGAAGTCCAGCTGGTGCCAATGGCCGGATCTTGGATGTTTCCATGTGACCTTATGCATGACTTTTGTTTTAAAAAAGGAGTTTGTAATACACAGGTCATTTCTGGTGCAATGCTCCAGCAGCCTTTGCCCATTTTCATTCATGCGACTGATGTTGTATTTTCCAAGGCACACTGGCCATGAACTCGAGTCCTTGCCCACATGAGCATTGAAATCACCGAGCATATAAATGTAGTCAGATTTTGGAGCTGCCTTGATCACGGAGTCTAACTCCTCATAGACCGAATCCTTCACATCATCAGAGGAATCGAGTGTTTGTGCATATGTAGTAATAATGGTGGCAAAACCACAAGAAGTTGCCAAGCGCCTGGGATAATAGTCTTTCATTTCCTCCTGCTGGAATTTCAATCATTCCCAGTAGCGAATTCTTCACTGCAAAGCCCACACCGTGTTGCCTTTTTTCTGCCTGCCCTCTACCCTTCCAACAAAAGGTGTAATTGTTTTCCCTGAGTGACCCTTCCTCAGCGAGGCGAGTCTCCTGCAGGCCAGCAATATCAATGTTAAGACGATTGAGTTCAGCATCAATCACAGCCGTTTTTCTCACATCGTCAATATTGGTCAAGTCAGTGGAAAATCCTGGACACATGGTTCTCACGTTCCAGGTTGCAAGCCGTAGCTTGAGGTTTCTATTTTTCTTTTTATTAGTACCTGGTGCATTGGTTTTACAGCCTGAGATTCAGATTTTGTCCTAGCCCCAAGCACCCATTGAAGCAGGCAGACTGTGGCGTATCAGCACCCAATTGGCCAGGGGCTGCCCAGCTTGAGGCGGGCGGTAGCTGATCAGTGACACCTGTAGGTGTCTCCCACCGTCAGAGGCAACGCGTGGCGCCCCATGTCTACGCCAATTGACAGGAACTTATAACCCGTAACAGTTACCTCTCACTTTGATTCCGAGACCAGTTAAGACCAGGGATGGAGTTATTGCCTCTCCATAGCACAAAGCCTGGGCTAAAATATAGAGATCATGTGTTGCCCATGCAGCATGATCCCTCTCTCGGTCTGCCTAGTTCACTCCAGAGGAAAGGTAACACCTCTACATCTGGAACAAGACCAGCTGCAGAAGCTGCCGGATCAGCAAAGCAATGCTCTAACTGTCTGCCTGTCGGAGCTTCGATCCTAGACCAGCCGCCAACCAAGGCTTAGGGCCTGGTCTGTCCTGCCATGACATTTTGTCTTTAGGTTGCATTTCCTCGCACCAGGGTAAGGCTTGTACCCTCCCAATTGCGCTCTTCCGCCTGAAGCCGTTGGCACAATGTGGGGTGTCGGGTTTGGTAAGCGCTGCCCAAAGTTCGTCGCTAACAGAAAGCAGGTAGTACCGTCTACTGTTATATGGTAGCTCAGTCATATCTGACTAATACCTGATAAATACCACTGTATTACTATATATATATATATATATATATATATATATATATATATATATATATATATATATATATATATATATATATATATATATGCCGGCTTCCTGGCCTAGAGGTTAGCGACTTTTCTTCGTAATCTCGTATACTCTCGTAAGTAACGTGACGACGGTGAGAATCAGTAGTGGTTCGAATTGCGTCGGTAACTTACAGGGTATGTGAGCCGGCCGCTCAGAAAGCAATGGCAAACTACTGAGCGTAATCTTGCCAAGAAATCAACAATCAGCTGAAAGATGCTGATGTTGACAGCGATGTCCTGTAAAGGATATGCAAACATTTTTTTTTAATATATATGGGTCTGTTAGTTAGATAGTTAGTCAACAGATCATCCTCATAGCACATCAAACCATTTAGTCCATAAGTGCTCGGATCCCTTCCTCAGTAAATCCTGCAGCATGTAGTGGCAAATGCCACCAGTTCTGTGTTGGTTTATTAATCTTCTTTGGCTTCCTGCATAGTGTTTTTGTTTTGCCATACCTCTTTCAACTTGCTGTTCTCGCAGTCTGACCATGGATGTAGATTCACAGTCATCACTTGGTTCTCACAAACGTCTTACTTCTTGTAAAGCATTCAGTATATCAGCCTTGTCTATGGCTGGTCTGCCCTGCACAGTAGCCTTACTTGCAAGCCTTTCAGCCTGCTTATTTCCTTGGCCACCCACTTACCCTGGCATAAAAATGAAACTAATCTTTGCCAGAGACACCAACCACTGTTTTCGGACCCACCCCATCTCTAGCTTGCCACAAACAGCAATAGCAGTTAGACTCTGTGAAATCAAGATAAGGCATACTCTACAAATGACTTAGCAAAATATGGAAGCAACAAGCATGTTGTTCACAGCCCACACAAGGGTTCTATCGAGAAAGCTGATGCTGAAATGTATAAAATACAAATTGGAAAGAAAGGACCCCCATGGCATGGCACATGATGATGTAAACTTTATAACTGAGTCAAGATGTTTTGAATTATCATGAAGTGTAATACACAAGGTATTGAATTATCATGAAGTGTAATACACAAGGTATTGAATTTACATGAAGTGTAATACACAAGGTATTGAATTTTCATGAAGTGTAATACACAAGGTATTGAATTTTCATGAAGTGTAATACACAAGGTATTGAATTTACATGAAGTGTAATACACAAGCTATTGAATTTTCATGAAGTGTAATACACAAGCTATTGAATTTTCATGAAGTGTAATACACAAGCTATTGAATTTTCATGAAGTGTAATACACAAGCTATTGAATTTTCATGAAGTGTAATACACAAGCTATTGAATTTTCATGAAGTGTAATACACAAGGTATTGAATTTTCATGAAGTGTAATACACAAGGTATTGAATTTTCATGAAGTGTAATACACAAGGTATTGAATTTACATGAAGTGTAATACACAAGCTATTGAATTTTCATGAAGTGTAATACACAAGCTATTGAATTTTCATGAAGTGTAATACACAAGCTATTGAATTTTCATGAAGTGTAATACACAAGCTATTGAATTTTCATGAAGTGTAATACACAAGCTATTGAATTTTCATGAAGTGTAATACACAAGGTATTGAATTTTCATGAAGTGTAATACACAAGGTATTGAATTTTCATGAAGTGTAATACACAAGGTATTGAATTTTCATGAAGTGTAATACACAAGGTATTGAATTTTCATGAAGTGTAATACACAAGCTATTGAATTTTCATGAAGTGTAATACACAAGCTATTGAATTTTCATGAAGTGTAATACACAAGCTATTGAATTTACATTTTTTTTTTGCGCTCGCTTTGAACTCAAGTGTAGTCCATACACACTACTTCTAATAGTGCTGGACTGAATTTTGCGTGAGGATTAGCTTTCCCTATTAACTAGTGTCCCTCGCCATCAGGCGAACCCACTCCAACTTCAGAGGTACTTGTAATTTACATCCCCAAGTCAAAGACGACAGGTCAACATTTTAGTCCAGCTGTCCGATGTAGGGGTTGAACTGCTTACCTCGGCATCAGCACAACGGATGTGTAAGAACACGCGTTCTTACCCATTCGCCCATGTAGACCTGCATTGATTGATTTTGAACCTTAACATCAGCTTGGCACCAGCCAATCCACTTATTCAAGACCATTTTCTTCTCATAATCTAGCTCATTTATGATTTTCCACAGCATGTCACCAGAAAATGTAAAACCGCTAATTAAAGCTTCTAATTGATCTTTTTGACAGGAATAACAGGGTCAGCCGGCATGGCTGTGTTTGTATCGTGGTACTCAGCCAGTGTTTCTGGCAGAAGCTTCAGCTGGTCCTTGATTTTGACCTCATTATCTCTTGTTGGAGTCTACTGTTCACTTGCCCTGTTTATGCTTGGCAATATGAGGCGGTTTATAAGTGTAAGTATCTTTTGTTGTTGTTTCTATTGTTAACTGTGTCATGTCAGGTTGTTAGCTGTGTGTGAATTGACGGAACTGATGACAGGCGATGATTTCATTCCATCCTCATAGGCAGTGTCATTATCAAGTGCCTTGCTGACTGGCATGGGTGGTCGTAAAAAAAGTCACTTAAAAGTCGACAGGGTCGACTTCATTGCACCGGGTTTTATCCCATATGGCTCGGTCTCTTTCCGCAGCACCGAAAGCGTCGCACAAAGCACGAACTCTGTAGCTTTTAGTGACGACCCACCAGAGTCTCCGAAACCTTTAACTCGTAAACCGAAGGGTGCTGCCCGGAATCAAACCCACAACCTTCGGAGCATGAGTCAAACGGCTTGACCACTTCGTCACAGAGACTATGGGTGGTCATACTTCCCTATATCTTGTGCTGTCCAGCAGCATGTATCAGTTTGTGCGCTGACACCCTTCCATGCCATGGCAAGAATTTTCAGTCTCTGTCTTCCTCTGTCTCTCTTTCCACAAATCTTTCCAGTTGTCACAATATGCTATAGGTTTTGTCTTCTTAAAATGTGGCTAAAATATGATGACTGTCTCTTTCAGATGTTTCTGGTAAGTTGTATTTATGTCTGGGCCTCTTTTGAAACATTTAAATTACTCATTTGTAGGTCAGCATGGCCGCATGGATAAGAACGTGTGTTCTTGGACATCCGGTGTGCTGATGCCGAGATAAGGGGTCCAATCCCTACACCGGACAGTTGGACTAAAATGTTGACCTATCATCCTTGACTTGGGGACATTAATTACAAGTACCTCTGAAGTCGAAGTGGGTTTGTCTGATGGCGAGGGACACTGCTAATAGGAAAAGCCAATCCACACGCAAAATGCAGTCCAGCACTACCAGAAGAAATGTGTATGGACTATGCATGAATTCAAAGCGAGCGAGTGCAAAAGAAAATTTACTCATTTTGGATGTCCAAGGAATTTTTCAGCATTTTCAACAAAATGACATCTCTAAAATTTGTGGGGATTGGTTTTTTGCTTGTTTACTAATTGTCCATAATTGGCAGCCATGTGTTAAAACTGGTTCTGTGTAGACAGCACATTGACATAAGTGACTAGTTTGTGTAATGCTTTTCAGGCATGGGCAATTAGCACAGAGATTGTTGCTGACAGTTTGTTCATGCTTATGGATACACAGCTTAATTGACGCTTTACTGACTGTGGCTGAAAGTCATGTACCAGAGCTTCTTCCAGAATTGTCTCCTCATCCTGACTCCTTCCTCTCTCCATGCCTCTCTCTTTCTCTTCCTTTAGAAATACTTTTGTTAACATTGGCACATTGCCATCTTGACAGATGATAGTTTGTTACATGATGCTTCAAAAAGGCAAAATAACTACAGCCCATGGTGGTAGCAAATGTGACTGATCAGACCAATTCATGCTGTAAATGTTCGGTTAAGACTAGGGATGGAGTTATACCTCTTTATAGCACAAAACCTGGGCTGAATTGTAGAGACCATGTGTTGCTGATGCAGCATTATCCCTCTCTCAGCCTGCCTAGTTCACTTCAGAGAAAAGGTAACACTAATACATCTGGAACAAGACAAGCTGCAGAAGGTGCCGGATCAGCAAAGCAATGCTCTAATTGTCTGCCTTTCTGAGCATTGATCTTAGACCAGTTGCTAACCAAGGCTTACCACATGGCATGTTTATTCAGGGATAGCATCAGTATAATTTTTTTTTTTTGGACTGACATGACAGACAGTTACAGTGTTAAAAAGTTAGTCCCATAGCAGTTACTGATATTGGGGTGTGAAGTGTCATGCCCTCACAGATTCTAGGTCACAACATAAAAGGTGAGTTGGCCAGTCTCTGTTATCCATTTTTATGGGGCTGGAGCGACCCTTGATTCGGAAAAATATTATGGTTCTGCTGATAATTTAATCCAGACCACTGTCTTGACTGGCAAATGCACTAACAACTCAGCCACCATCGCTCACTTTAATATTTAACATGTGAAAACTTAGAGGGTTATGAAAATCCTGCAACAAACTTGGGGAAATACAGTCATCTATAACCTGTTAATACAGTTTTATTCAAGTAGTCTATATGAGGTTTATTGTTGAATTTACAAAAGGAAAGCAAATACAGGAACTCGGGTATCTTGTGAGAATGAAACCCAGTCAGCTACCACTGTGTGTGTCTACAGTTAATAAAGCTTTGGTTGTAGAACTAGCAGAAAACCAAGAATCAGATGGATCAAGATCGGACTACAAATACAATGAAGTAGAAGTGTCACATTTGGCACAAAACTGGACCACATTTTCAAGAAGTATAAATGTCACATTTGGCACAGAATCGGACGACAAATGCAATGAAGTAGAAGTGTCACATTTGGCACAAAACTGGACCACATTTTCAAGAAGTATAAATGTCACATTTGGCACAGAATCGGACTACAAATACAGTGAAGTAGAAGTGTCACATTTGGCACAAAACTGGACCACATTTTCAAGAAGTATAAATGTCACATTTGGCACAAAATCAGACTACAAATTCAATGAAGTAGAAGTGTCACATTTGACACACAATTGGACTACAAATTTAATGAAGTAGAAGTGTTACATTTAGCACAAAATTTGAAACTGCAACTCTGGCTTTAAACTAATGACAAGTGTGTTCCCTACACTTATTGATAAATGTGTGTTGCAAGCCATTGTCCAAACAGGGATAGTTTATAGATTGTTAATAAATAATTCACTTTATTGTGATTCTGAGTCAGGGTACAGTCTTGCCATCATTACAATTAAAGGGTATTAGATAGTAGGTAGGGGTATCCCCTTTCAAAGGAGAAGTAAGGTGCCTCCTTCCCTCCCCTAGCCTACGGGACACCCTTGGGCAAGGTGGAGTACCTGTTTAGTCCCCCCGATCAGGGTTATGTGAAGCCATGGGTGCAGGTGGTGGATGAAACTGAAGATCAGCCAACAGATAGTTGTAGGTTATGGTCTCCAGCTTCACGACTGTAGGCAGAGGATCTCTTTTTTGAGGAGACAATGGCTACAGTCATTGACCAGTACGGTCAGTGCCTAAGAAGGAAAGCAATGGCAAACTACCTTCTTTACAGATGCCAAGAAAATTATGTTGTGCAGCCTCATCGATAATCAGAGAAATGTCGTAAATGGGTGCTCCATAGGAGCAGCCTCGCCCAGTAGGAATAGTCATGTGCACCAGGTGACTCCAGACCATCAGCAGGCTACTAGGTACAAACGATTAATATCATTGAAAGGAGGAACTTGGAATGTTAGAACAATGAGTGCGGATGAAAAATGTGAAAATATCAAACAAGAAATGGAAAGAGAGGCGATTAATATTTTAGGAATGTGTGAAACGAGGTGGAAAGGGGAGGGATCAAGACAGGAGAGGATTGTAAGATTATTTATTCTGGGGGAGAAGAACGGTAAAGAGATGTAGCCATTATATTGGATCGGCAAACATCAAATTCTGAGGATATTGGGCTGTGTCAGACAGAGTTCTATTAGTAAAATTAAATGGAAGACCTTTTAAAATAAATGTCATTCAAGTATATGCTCCAACAAGTGCATGCAGTGAAGAAAGTATAGAGGAATTTTATAATGACATGGAGTCTGCTTTGATGAACTGTAATAAAATCAGAAATAAATATTATAATGGGTGATTTCAATGCGAAAGTAGGAAATCAAGGCGATGGATGCAGTGTAGGCAACCATGATTTGGGAAAGCGAAACGAAAGAGGATACAGACTTGTAGAATGAGTAAAAGAACAAGAAATGGTTGTAGGAAACACCTGGTTTAAACAGCATCCTAGAAGATTATGGACATGGAGGAGTCCAGACGGTAGGATTAGTTAGTTAGTTGACAGATCATCCTCATTGTACATCGAACCATTCAGTCCACAAGTGTTCGGATCCCCTCCTCAGCAAATCCCACAGCGTGTAGCGGCTTATGACACCAGTTCTGTGTTGGTTTATTACTCTTCTTTGGCTTCCTGCGTAGTGTTCTTGTTTGGCCACACCTCTTTTAACTTGCTGTTCTCGCAGCCTTACCATGGTTGTAGATTCCCAGTCATCGTGTGGTTCTCGTAAATGACTTACTTCTCGTAGAGCATTCAGAATGTCTGCTGGTCCATGGCTCGTCCGCCTTCCACAGTAGCCCTACCTGCAAGCCTGCCAGTCTGCTCACTCCCTTGTACACCCGCATGCCCTGGCACGAAGATGAAACTAATCTTTGCCAGCCGAGACTGCTCCAGAGACAGCAGCCACTCTCTTTGGACCCACCCGATCTCTATCCTCCTGAGCATACGCATTGAGTCACTAAGGACACATGCCCAATTGAATGTCTGTGTCTCGAGCCATGTTATTGCTTTACTTACTGCCATGACTTCCATAGTCAGGCTGATTGTGGTCAAAGCAAAAGCGCCAGACTCTTCTTTCACAATTTTCCCTCCGGCCTGAGCCATAAAGGCCCATGAACTTCTCATTCCTCAGATGACCGATCTATCTGTGTAAATGACAGCATCATCCTATAAAGAATTCTCGAATATCAGAGCCTGTACTTCCGCCTCCACGGCAGCTGGATTTTCTTGTCTGCATTTACTGTCTAGTTGGATGCACACTAAAAAGGATGTACAGAATTCTGCTCGCACTACCCATTCCTCGCCAGGTTCTAAGTCCCCTAGTGACACACCTGCTGAAGAATATCTTCGGCTTGACCCATCCACGACTTTCCTCTTTTTAACCTGCTGCCCTTTACCTTCTTATTCTCGCTATGCAGTGGATGTTGTGTGTTTGCGTTGACTCTGAGACAGGCACATGCTTGTCAAATTTGTATTCTGTCCCTCATGGTTGGAAAATCAAGAAGGTAGCGCATCACCCTGCAAGCAGTATCTCTTGGAATTTCTCTCCGGTGCTGTTCAACGCCTACACTTTGAGAATCACCAGTGAGCAAATCATATGACCTAGGAGGACATTGTCGTATGCAGATGATGTTTTAGTGTATTGTCAGGGTAAGATTAGAGCTCAGGTTTCTGTGGAACTACAAACCGAACTCAATCGCATAAGCATTGGTGTGTTGAACCTAGGGCAATGGTCAACCCAACAAAGGCAACAGTGACCTGGTTCTCTTTGAATAACCATATTATCAACACCCCAACACCAACTGTAAATCTGGGATCAGAGACGGTGGAAAGAACGCAGGCAATGAATTACCTGGGGATACGATTTGATTGAAACCTAGCTTATACTGAGCACGTAGACCAGGTGATAACAAAGGTCAAGCGGGGTTTGGCTGCGATGCGGGTGATGGCGGCGGCAAATTGTGAGCAGCACCATCTGTGTCTTCTTTACGAGGGTCTGGTCCTTTCTGTTTTGGCGTATGTGATGGCGATCCTGACTCTCAGCCATAAGTAGATAGAAAGGATGGAAAGGATACAGAACGAAGCTACGTTCTTGGATGAATAAGAGATACAGACAGCAGGATTAAGAACCAGATAGATTACATCCTGATTAGCAAAATTGAAATGCTTTAATGGTCGTAAAAACAGTTCCCAATGCAGACTGTTACAGTGATCACGGTTTAATTATGGGCACATTGAGGGTAATGTTAAATAAAGTCAAATATACAACAGGAAACCCTAAATATGATTTGTCCAAATTGAAAACTGACAAAGTTGTACAACATAATTTTAACATTGAAGTAAAGAACAAATTTGATATATTGTCTGATCTAGAGATCCTACTTCAAGATGTTGATGATCAATGGGAAATGTTGAAGAATTCAATCAGTTGTGCTGCAGAAAAACTATTCCAAAATTAAAGAAAGTGGGTCGAAAGACATGGATCATCATCATCATCATCATCATCATCATCTTCCACTTATGCCGTCAAGCGTCGTGGGGAGGAATAATTTGCGCCCCAGCGCCCGGTAGGCGGCACTGGATAGTATCATTCCGTGTGATTGTACAATGTCTTTGATGTCGTCAATCCATTTTCTTTTTGGACATCCTCTTGGTCTTGTCGCAAATGATCTTTGATGTAAGGCCAGTAATGGTAGTTATTGGTGTTGCATTTAACAACATGGCCAAACCACTTGATCTTCTGTCTCTCAATAAATGTGGTACAAGGTGTTGGTCCCACAGTCTGTCTGATAACAACATTTCTTACTCTGTCTCGGATTGTTAAGTTGGCAGCTCTCCTCTGGCATCTTATCTCGCAGGTGTTGATTTTGCGAAAGTGTGATTTGGATAAAGTCCAAGTTTGAGATTGGTAGCATAGGGTTGGAGTGAATATGTTGTTTATAACCTGTCATTTTGAGGGACATGGGTATATTTGGATGTTTCAGTAAGGGTGATAGTTGATATGTAAGTGCACCAGCTTTTTGACATCTGATTTCAATTTCTCTGTCCAATCTGCCATCTTCTGTGATCATACTTCCAAGATATTTGAATTCTTTAACTTGTTTCAGACATGGATGACTGAAGAAATTTTACAACTGATGGAAACAAGAAGACAGAACAAAAATAATCTTGCCTAATATGAAGAAATTCACAGAAAAGTCAGAATATTATGTAAGGAGGCTAAAGAAGCATGGCTTGAGAAAAACTGCATAGAAATTGAAAAGCAGCACATCAGTAAAAATACCAAACTAATGCACAAAAGAACTTCGGAGCTTACTAATCAAAGAACACATACATCATCAGGCTGCTTAAAGACAAAAGATGGAAAAATCTTAATACAACAAGATCAGATTTTACATGTATGGTCAGTTTATGTGAAAAACCTGTGTGGTGATAACAGAGAAGAACAGTATAATATTCAAAATATTAATGAAGGACCATCAATTTTGATGATGGAGGTTCAGAATGATCTTAACCATGTGAAATCTGGCAAGACCCCCGTTTCAGACATCATCACAACAGAAATGATTAATGCTTTAGAAGAATATGGAATAGATAAAGTTACCAGACTGCTGAATACAATATATAACACTGGAAATATACCTATTGAATTATGTAACTCTGTATTTATTGCAATCCCAAAGAAATAAGGAGCCTTGAAATGTGATCAACATCGAACAATTAGTATAATGAGTAACATCACAAAGATTTTGCTGAGAATTATCATGCAAAGAGTTAGGAAGAAAATACAACCTAAAATAGGAGAAGAACAATATGGGTTTGTAGAAAGCAAAGGTACAGTAAATGCTGTGTATATACTGTACTGAGAGCAGTAATTCGACGTTCTATAGCAGTACACAAAGATCTTCACCTTTGCTTTATTGACTACACAAAGGCTTTCGATAAGGTGAGACATGTCGACATGATAAGCATGCTTGAAGATCTATAAATTGATAAAAAAGACTTTAGACTTGTAAAAAACATATATTGGAAACAACAAGCTGCCATCAGAATTGATAATGAAGAAGTAGGTCAGTATCAGCCTATTAAGAGAGGTGTGAGACAGGGATGTGTAATGTCTCCAGATCTTTTTTCCCTGTGCAGTGAAAATATTTTCAGAAATATAGAAGATATGGAAGGAATCAACATTGCGGGATGATGCATCGATAACATTAGATATGCAGATGATACAGTCTTGATTGCAGACAATGAACAGGACCTGCAAAATTTAGTAGATGCGGTTGTTGCACACAGTGAACACCTAGGGTTAGAATTGAATTGTAAGAAGACACAGATTTGGTCATCAATGGGAAGACGGAAATATCACAATGTAATATACACATAAATGGGCATATTCTTAAACAAGTGAATCGTTACATTTATCTCAGAACAGTCATAACATCAGATCGGAGATGCCTTGAAGAAATTAGAACAAGAATTGCCATTGCAAAGGTAGCCTTTTGCAAGATGAAAAACATACTGACCAATAAAAAGATATCAATTGAAACAAGACAAAGAGTGTTTAGTTTAGTTTAGTTTAGTCGATGGATCAACATCATGGCATGCGGGTGTAACCCATAAGTGCTCCGTTCTTCTCCTAACTCAAACCTGAGTCTGGAGAAACTCAGCTCAGTGCACGAACTCCATAGCACCAGCGAGGATCCTGAAATACTTTGGGTAGATTTTTAACTCAAAATTTTACCCGGGCAGCACTGTTAGGCTACTCTTATTCGATTTCCAACTGCCAAGGAATTTTTTACGTGCACAACAATACTCATGGGCGTCCGATCTCACTAGCCAGAGACCAGGGGAAATTTTATTACTAGAAGTCCACGTGAAATCAATCCTGGTCCTCACCGGGGCTTGAACTCGGGACCTCCAGCACTCGAGGTGGACACCATACCTCGAGACCACGCAGCCCCCACAAAGAGTGTTGAAGTGCTACATAGAACCTATACTTTTGTAAGGATGTGAAGCGTGGACAATGAGCAGACAAGCTGAAAAACATCTGATGGCTGTGGAAATGTGGTTTCTGAGGAAAATGCAAAGAATACCATGGACAGACAGAAAAACCAATGAAAAAGTCCTTCAAGAAACAAATGAAGATCGTAAACTGATTAGAGACATTAGATGTAGACAGTCAAAATTTTTTGGACATGTTATGAGAAGAAATGAATTGGAGAACTTGCAAGACCAAAGGGAAGAGACCAAAGGGAAGACCGAGAAGTAAATACCTGGATGGCTTGGCCACATAGTATAGTCGAGACAGAAACACGGAGCTGATCCATGACTCTGGTGATCAAGTGACATGGCAAAACATGCCCGCCCACGCTTACCGGCATGGCATATGATGGATGGATTGAGATAGTAGGTTATTCACTTTTTTGTGTTTCTGAGACTGGAGACAGTCTTGCTACAGTCACAATAAAAGGGTATTAGATAGAAGTATATTCACTTGTTTGTGTTTCTGACACAGGGGACAGGTTTCTCCAATCACAATAAAAGGGTATTAGATAGTAGATTATAAACTTTTTTTGTGTTTCTGAGTCAAGGACAGTCTTACCATAATCACAATTAAAGGGTATTAGATAGTTGGTTATTCACTTTTTTAGTTTAGTCGATGAATCAACATCACGGCACACAGGTGTAACCCTTAAGTGCTCCATTCTACTCCTAACTCAAGCCTGAGTCTGGAGAATCTCAGCTCAGTGCACTGCCTCCTTGGCACCGGCGAGGATCCTGAAATACTTTGGGTAGATTTTTAACTCGTAATTTCAGAATTTCAAAAGAAGCTATTCACTTTTTTCTGCTTCTGAGTCAGGTGACAGTGTTGGCACAACCATAATAAAGGGGTATTAATAGATTATTCACTATATTGTGTTTCTGACTCAGGAGAGGGTTTTGCCACAATGACAGTAAAAGGGTTTTAGATAATAAGATTATTCACATTTTTGTGTGTTTCAGACTCCAGGGACTGTGTTGCTGCAACCACAGCAAACTGGTATCATCTTCTTCAAGCCCGGTAACTCAGGCAGTGTCTCAGTCCTTTCAAACTATGAACCTTCTCATTCAGAAAACCAGTCACCGCAAAGCCAGCCACTGTTGCCAGTTCAACCTTATTTTCATCAACCAGGCAACAATTACCGAAGTAATCCACCTCCTTATGCTTTTCCACCTGCTTACCCCTTAGCTCCAATGCAATATCCAGGTTTTTCACATCTAAATTACCAAGAGCCGACGGTGCATGTTCAGCCCAGTGCCCCACCTTGTGATGACACACAGCCATTAAGATGTGAACATTCATCTTCCGCTGTGAATTAATGAACATTGATGGAATTTCCTTCTTGATCCAAAACTTGTTAATGTTTCTTTATTAATAATACTAATACTATTTGGTCCTATATTCAGATCCACATCAAAGTGGGGATTTAACAAAAAACATTGACTTGGGTTCCCAGGTCGACCCAGTTTAAACTGGGTGCCATGACGGTAAAGTAAGGGGGGCCAACAATATATTGACCACTTGACCCATCGAGTTCTGATTTATATGTATGAAAAATGGGGCTAGCACCATATACCCAACACACCTCCAAGTGTGTAAAAGGTTTTCTACTTATTTAATTTACTTACCAGGTACCTCAAACATCTCAAGGCGTGTAATAGGGTCCTGTACTTTACGTTTTACTTAAAATATACCCATACACCTCCGGGTGTGTAAAATGGTTTTCTGCTTGCTTACTTTACTTACTATACTTTACTTACTATACTTTACTTACTTTACTTTACTTACTTTACTTAGCATGTACTCAAAACATCTCAAGGCATGTAATAGGGTCATGTACTGTACTTTTGATGTAAAATATACCCATACACCTTCAGGTGTGTAAAATGGTTTTCTACTTGCTTACTTTACTTACTATACTTTACTTACTATACTTTACTTACTATACTTACCGCGTACCCAAACATTTCAAGGCATGTAATAGCGGCATGTACTTTACTTTTGACATAACATATACCTAAACACCTAAGGGTATGTAAAAGGGTTTTCTATTTACTTATCATGTACTCAAAACATTTCAAGGCATGTAATAGGGTCCTGTACTTTACGGTTTACTTAAAATATATCCATACCCCGCAAGGTGTGGACTAAGGTTGTGTAGCTTTACTTATGTTACTATTTGGTCACATTTTTGAGATCTGTGAAATTGGTCTATGGTTTGATGTATTTGAGGAAATAATACTCATTTAACATGTATAGTATGGTTTTGAGGTGATAATAGCCATTTAATACATATAGTATATGGCCTGGCAGTCACAGCGAAAGAAGTAAATGTAACTTTACAAAAGCACCTATTTCCATATTCTGGCTCAGACACACGTACATATGTACATAAATTAGAAAAACTACTTTGTACTACATATGAGGTTAAGTCAGCAGGTAACAAAGCAATATTTAACAGAAACTACATGAAATGGGAACTTGAGAACCATTTATTATTGCACTTACATCACTCCTTATTTCTCAACATAATCTCTGCAAACATTGATACACTTATCCCATTGTTTTAACAGTCACCCAGGGCCCGCACCATAGAAGTTTTTGGGCTGTTGCTTTGGTCGTGTTTATACAACATGCTCAGCTTCTTAACTTCTTCATCATCAGCAAACTAACACTTGAGACATGGACTGGCAACATTTCTTTATGAATATCATTTACAGTAAGTCTACTGTTCTCAACTCAACACCCCCCACCCCCCCACCAACAACTGTTCTTAGGTGGTATTCCTCGAGTGTGGATGACATTTTCAACACCACATGCACTTGAAACTTTGTATGTGCATATGCAAGCAGCATTTATTGTTCATTTTCCTCGGTCATCAGTCAGTTTTAGAAGTTTTGTGGAAGTTAAGAGACACTGAACCTAGCACCAAGCTTAGAATATTTAACTCTATCATTAAATCAGTACTGCTGTATCCATCAGAAACATGGACAACGACTAAAACACTAATAAAGTACAAACATTCATTAACTGGTGCCAGAACTGAATAGGTCTATAATGGTATGACAGAAACACTCATGCAGAACTTAAAGAGACAACTAGACAGATCCCAGTGAATCAAGAGGCAAGGAAATGATGCTGTCGCGGGATAGGACAAACATTGAGGAAAAGTGTTAAAAGTATAACTTGGAAAGTCCTTTTGTCTGAAACTCACAGGGTAATTGAAATAGAGAGACCTAAACACACATGGAGAAGATAATTAGAGACGTGAATAATATGGAGAGGGCATGAAGGAAGCTGCAGGAGATGGCAGACAATAGGAGGGCTTGGCTTGCTTGAGTTGGATTGGGTCTGAGCTCAAATGGGGGATAAGGGGCTGATTTTTGTTGTTGTTGTGAACAGTTTTTGCTGCAATATCCTCTGTGGTTTGTGATTGTGTTCTTGTAAAGCTGAATTTTGGCAATTCATGTTTTTTTTGTCTGTTGTTTATTGCTTGATGTGGTGCATGCTTGATGAAGACAACGTGAGTCATGTTGCACCTTTCATATGTAACTTTTTGTTTTCATGACATTGTGACTTGAGTAGGCAAGAATGTGTGACATATATACTTTTGATTTATTTGGTTGTTTCGGAATTTGAGGTTTGAAGATTGAGCTGTTGCCACTACTGGCAACACTGATTGTATTTCGGTACGAACCTTGGACCTTGTTCACGTCAAATTGGAAGCACTAGACTCTTTTGTTTCACTCTTGTTTGAGCTTGTCAGTAGCGCATATCCCTGACTGGACCCAAGATCGAACTCCGGATCACTGGTGTAAGAGGTGGGTGTGCATATATACTTGTCCTCCTCTTTGACCATACTCAAATATCAACATGAATGTAGTCAATAAACATCAGTTTGTGACAAGTCCTCCAGGTCGCCATAAAGTTTATAAAAATTATTTAGGCATTGGCCAAGTGCTTTCTCATTTGACCTGGTGAGATTCAAACTAATCTTATGTATATCATATATTAGATATATCATCATCAAGTGCCTTGCCATCTAGGTGGGTGATAATGTTTCCCTAAATTTTGCATTCTCCCACATCATATATCAATGTGTGTGCTGATATCTTTCCTTGCCATGACACAAGGTTAAGACTTTTTTCTTGCTGTTTTCCTCTCTCTCTTTCCACAATCGTTTCCCAGTTGTCACATGTTCAAGTTCTCTTCTCATAGTGAGACCAAAATGTGTTTACTGTCTCATTCTGTTTGTGATAAGCTGTCTTTATGTATTAGCTGCTATCAAAACATAGAAGCCACATACAATAGGTTGCCTGATTTACTGCCTGGCATATTTCACTGCATCTCGTCAGTGAAGTTAATAAATGAATTATACTTAGATGGCTGAAATACTTAAAACACACGTCACTAATAGTGTTTGAATGAGAGCATTTGTGGCACCCCATTGTTATTGAAAATTTACAATGAATTCTTATGTCTGTGCAAAATTAGTTGGAACCGCCTAAATTGAAGCCTCAGCATATTTCAGCAATCTATTATTGTTCATCGAATACAATATGTGAAACGTCTTGTCTTTTTTAACTTTATGGCTGCAATTTAGTAGTGAGAGATGACTATGCTTGGAAGTTTTATGTCCAATCAACTGCACAGGGATTCCAGCTTATTCACTTCATACAATAAATAATTCTGCAATATGGATCTAACGAGATGCAGCACAATATGTCAGGCAGTAAATTATGCAACCTCTTGCTTGTGGCTTCCGTGTTTATTCACAAAGGGAATACATTGTTTCAAATCTCTTTCAAGGCATTTGGATTACTCAGATTGGCTGCCTAAGGCATTTTCAGCATTCTTCTGTTAAACATCTCTGTGCCCTCTAGGAATTTGTTTACTAATTGTCCATGATTCACAGCCTTATGTTAAAATTGGTCCAATATAATAATGTAATATGCCAGAATTCTATTTCTAACCTCCAAAGACAATGATTTATTACTCAACATGCTCTTCATTTTATCAAAATAAAACACAGTTTCCCTATTCTGTTCTTTATCTCTGTGATACATCTTCCATCTGATGTTAACCATGTGCCTAGATACTTGAATTTCCAAATGTGCCCCATTTTAATATCATTTACTTTATTGTATGTATAGGTATATCCCTTTCTTGGACATTATTGTTCATCATTGACTGTTTCTGACTGGTTGCTACAAGATAGCGTCAGCAGTATCACATAAGTTGTTTATATTACGATCACCAGCCATCATGCCAGGCATATTTTCCTATAGATCTTGCTGTATGTTCATTGAATCGTGGAAACAACTCCAGGAACTTTACACACACTTGTCTGATACTCTTCTGTAAAGTTAGTTGTATATTCTTTACAGGATGTCGCAGTCAACCTCAACATTTTTTTGGCTGTTTGTGATTTCTTGACAAGTTTACGTTCAGTAGTTTGCCATTGATTTCTAAACAACTAACACCTGTACCATTGTATTATAACCAGCGCAAGGCAGTATGCTTCCATATCGCCCGCAGCTGTGTTTCGAATGCGGGATTACAAATTGTTTATAAATCCTCAGCTCTCAACAAAAACCTTCTCTGTCAATACCATAGGTAATGCAAAATACTGTAATTCTAGTTTCTTGTTTAAGTTGTTTTTTTCTCACCAAGTATCTTGAAATTACAATTCCCTGGCAATTGTGTATGGCTTGTCATTTGTATTGTTATATACTGTCACACATTCATGATCCAATATTTCACTTTGCAGATGAAAAACATGTCATGTTTGTTGTTGTTAGTAGCAGGTCTTTCACGAAAGTGCTGTGTGATTTTGACATTCATAATTGCTTACAACATCCTAGACTAGTGACAAAGTTTCATTTCTCTATGGTATTGAATATGTCTCATGCAAGATTGTATTATTTTATGTTTGTATGCTGTTTGATAGTACTTGCTTCCCTGTGTTCGTGCAAATGCTCATTCCAAATATTTGATATTGTAAATGTTTTTTAAGGTTGTGGGAAAGTGTATGGTTGTGATGGTGGGCTTTTGTGTTTTCTAACATTATTTGCATGTTAACACTACACACAGCTGCTTAGACTCACTTCCATATATTGAGCCTTCTGATTATCACAGGCCTGTTATTTCTGGTACCAATGTTCCGTCATACCATGATGCCAAACTATGTAGCATCTTTTCTCATGGTCTCCCTTGCCTGACTTCCCTTTCTAGTTTCCCATTGTCACCGCATACTCCAACTTTGTCCTTCTCATGATGTACTCACAAAATGTGGACTGTCTTCTTCTGATACAAGTAACCAATTCTCTTTGTGAATTAACTTCTTTCAAGATATCTTCATTATGATATTTATCTGTCCATAGTAATCTCATCATTCTTCTATAAAACAACACATTTTTGTTTACGAATACATGCATTTGTCTTGTTTGGTTGAATCCCTTCTATCACCAGTATTGACTTACTACCGCAGCATATAATAGTAATGTTTGTATATCTTAGTGTTTTGTAGATTTGAAATGAGTGACATTTCACAAGCCTTTATTGCATTGTTCTGATATTGATTCTGCATTCTTTACATTTTATTGTAAAACATTTTATGCAAAAATGCATAATGTTTTTGTCACTGCTGCAGTATTTTGTTTTTATGTTCATGGAGGTTTCCCCCTTTTTTGTGATAGTAAATTTCCATTTTGAAACATTTTATTTGTACAGCTAACAGCTGCTCCAATTTATGCTTACACTGCCCCGGGTTTTCCCTTTATTTTAAAATTGAGTTTCTGGTGATGTTGTTAATTTTGTTTCACTTTACTATTCTTTGCATTTATGGTATGAAATGTTATTTGAGGTAATGTTTAGTGTGAGATCTGTATCTTCTTATTTCAGTTTTTAAAACTAGTAAATATTAAACATATTTTATAAAATCTTTTTATTTCACTGTGTTTTAACTAGCAAATATTAAACAGACTTTATTTATCTCTGTTCTTTTATTGCTCTCTTTAATCCTTGTTCTCTGCTTGTACCACTGTTGTAATTCAGAGGTTCTACAGCTGTTACAATTGAGCGGTTTTCATCTGTTTGTGTTAGTATCCCTGTGCTGGGAGTCATGGCATTACAGTGACTAGCAAACTCACCTGCTCACACTGTGATTGTCAGTTCAGATCTCTCCAGAAGTGGGGATGTTTTGTTTTAATGTGACCTTGTGGCTTTGGAGTCAACCCAGTTTTGTAACATTGGGTTTGGTTACACAATAACTGGCTGAAAGCCCTGTATTTCATGGTATTCTCAATGTGCTCTGCTGAATGTGAAAATACTTCCTCAGACTAGCCACTTATTGACGTTATATATAATATGAAGTGAAGAAATGAATTATTGACTGAAATACTTCAAACACATAGTCACTGATAGTGTTAGAATGTGAAGCATTTGTTATCCATGTGGTACTACAAATTTTAAACGAAGTCTTTCTGTCTGCACAAAATTGGTTTAAACTGCCTAATTGTTAATGCCTGGTTTAAGTGTTTTAACCAGAGTATAATTTATTTATTTACTTCATATGATATATAACTCTGCAGTATGCACCTGATGAGATGCAGTGAAATCTGCCAGGAAATAAATCATGCAGCCTATTATTTGAGGCTTCTGTGTAAATTCAGTAAAGGTATACATTGTTTTGAAAACTCATTTGTGTATTTCTTTTTTCCACAATGATGTTCATATACCAATCTTTTTTCCACAATGATGTTCATATACCATTCTTTTTTCCAAAATGATGTCAGTATGCCATTATTTTTTATAGTTTCTAATTTTGTTGCTTGTGATAATATATTATAACACATGTGACTGATTTGTGTCTTTCTTAAGGTTTACAACTGTTCAGCCTGTGTTTATCATGAATATGCCATATTTTGCCTGCATTTTTCTCTGTAGCACAGACAAAGCTGTGCTCATTTTTTATTTGGTCACATTTTGATACATTTAAAACAACATTTTGATACATTTAATACAACATTTTGGGCCTGCGAAGTTGATATCCGACTGTACTGGTAATGCCATGAGCACAGTTTGATGCAGGTTCGGTGCCTGTGCTTGTCGCTTGCTAAAGTGAGGGAAAGATTGGCCACCAAGTTCTCCTATAAAATGTGACGGCACCGTCACATCACAGAACCCAATACGACATTTTATTGTTTGTATTATGTGTATCTTGTGCCTGTTATATATCTCTCGTGAGCTTGTATGATTTATGTTATTTATTCATGCCTTAATACTTTAATCTATTTTCTAGAGTTTAGTGATTTTGTACTCTTGTCAAGTATGCTGTTAGTTTTAATAACTGTGTGGAGGTCAGCATGGCTGAATGGAATCTTAAACTTTTGGTGTGTTGATTGTGGGGTAGTGGGTTCAACCCCAATACCAGTCGGTTGGACTAAGATGCTGACTTCTCGTCCTTGACTTGTGGATGTAAAATTACAGGTTCCTCAGAAAATCAGAGTTGGTTGACCTGATAACGAGAGACACTGGCAATAAGACAAGCTAAGCCACACGCAAACATCAGCCCAGTGTATTCCCCAGTACTAGAAGTAGTAGCGTATCTATGGACTATGCTTGAATTCAAAACGAGCGAACAAAAGAAGTAAATGTAATTTTTTTTTATAATGTCAGCATATATACAATATGTGTATTGTTCATTCACATTTCTGTGTCTCACGTTTTTACCATAGTTGCCAGTTTGAACAAGAAGTGAAGCTAATTCCTGAAATAGTATGGATTATTAATAGTTTAAAATAACACAACAATGGTGGTCAGTGGGAATCCACACAAAAAAAAGTTATAAATGGTCATCTAAAAAAGAACAGCAGCTTATGGTACCAGTTATCTGTGGTCAGCTAACTAGAATGACTTGTGATACCAGTTAGTTATCAACTAACTAGAATAACTTGTGGTACCAGTTATCAACTAACTAGAATAACTTGTGGTACCAGTTATCTGTGGTCAGCTAACTAGAATGACTTGTGATACCAGTTAGTTATCAACTAACTAGAATAACTTGTGGTACCAGTTATCTGTGGTCAGCTAACTAGAATGACTTGTGATACCAGTTAGTTATCAACTAACTAGAATAACTTGTGGTACCAGTTATCAACTAACTAGAATAACTTGTGGTACCAGTTATCAGCTAACTAGAATAACTTGTACCAGTTATCAGCTAACTAGAATAACTTGTGGTACCAGTTATCAACTAACTAGAATAACTTGTGGTACCAGTTATCAGCTAACTAGAATAACTTGTGATACCAATTATCAACTAACTAGAATGACTTGTGATACCAATTATCAACTAACTAAAATGACTTGTGATACCAGTTATCAGCTAACTAGAATAATCTGTGGTACCAGTTATCTGTGGTCAGCTAACTAGAATGACTTGTGATACCAGTTAGTTATCAACTAACTAGAATAACTTGTGGTACCAGTTATCTGTGGTCAGCTAACTAGAATGACTTGTGATACCAGTTAGTTATCAACTAACTAGAATAACTTGTGGTACCAGTTATCAACTAACAAGAATAACTTGTGGTACCAGTTGTCAGCTAACTAGAATAACTTGTGGTACCAGTTATCAACTAACTAGAATAACTTGTGGTACCAGTTATCAACTAACTAGAATAACTTGTGGTACCAGTTATCAGCTAACTAGAATAACTTGTGGTACCAGCTATCAACTAACTAGAATAACTTATGGTTCCAGTTATCAGCTAACTAGAATAACTTGTGGTACCAGTTATCAACTAACTAGAATGACTTGTGATACCAATTATCAACTAACTAAAATGACTTGTGATACCAGTTATCAGCTAACTAGAATAATCTGTGGTACCAGTTATCAGCTAACTAGAATAACTTGTGATACCAGTTATCAGCTAACTAGAATAATCTGTGGTACCAGTTATCAACTAACTAGAATGACTTGTGATACCAGTTAGTTAATACCACTTAGTTATCAACTAACTAGAATAACTTGTGGTACCAGTTATCAGCTAACTAGAATAACTTGTGGTACCAGTTATCAACTAAATAGAATGACTTGTGATACCAATTATCAACTAACTAAAATGACTTGTGATACCAGTTATCAGCTAACTAGAATGGCTTGTGATACCAGTTAGTTATCAACTAACTAGAATAACTTGTGGTGCCAGTTATCAGCTAACTAGAATAACTAGTGGTACCAGTTATCAGCTAACAAGAATAATCTGTAGTACCAGTTATCAACTAACTAGAATAACTTGTGATACCAGTTATCAGCTAACTAGAATAACTTGTGATACCAGTTATCAACTAACTAGAATAACTTGTGGTACCAGTTATCAACTAACTAGAATAATTTGTGATACCAGTTATCAACTAACTAGAATAACTTGTGATACCAGTTATCAGCTAACTAGAATGACTTGTGATACCAATTATCAACTAACTAGAATGACTTGTGATACCAATTATCAACTAACTAGTTAGTTATCAACTAACTAGAATAACTTCTGATACCAGTTATAACTGGTTTTCTAAAAAGAAACGGCAGCTTAATACCAGTTATGAGAGTTGAGTCATGAACCAACATCACAGCACTGGGGCCATTCCCATATCTGCTCTGTCTTCATCTTCAACAGCCAGCAAAGAGTCCCAATACTAATAATACCAGCTGCAGTCTGATTATGTCTGACTTTTCCTCAGGGTACTGAATGTCGGCCAGATCCTCGATCACTCATTGCCACTCCATTCTCTACCAGGTATCAGTTGTCAGCTAACAAGAACAGCTGATGATAACCAGTTATCAGCTAACAAGAACAGCTGGTGATACTAGTTATCAGCTCTGACAAGAACAGCTGGTGATATCAGTTATCAGTTAACAAGAACAGCTGGTGATACCAGTAATCAGCTAACAAGAACAGCTGTGTGGCATGTCATGAATGGTCAGCTTACGACACTGTACCCTGCTCTCTATTCAGTTGTTCCTTTATGCAAATTCTAAAAAGCACTGAAGCGTCATGTTATGTTTATCTCCTACTATGCACTGGAGTTCAGCAATGACCAAGTCATGTATATTTAATTTACAAGTCCAAATATTCTCATTTTTTATACTGAATGTATTGAGCCCTTGTAAATATGTGTTTGCCTTTTGTAAATATTGCTATTTGTTACATTATTTCTTTTCTTTATTTGTCGCTTCTCTTCATCCCCATGGTGTAGAGGATTTTAAGATCCATCCTGGTTGTATATTTGAAACAAATGGATATACCCAGATTTTATTTGCTTTGGCAAACCACTTAATTTCTGTTAAGTTATTGAAAATGTAATGTGTTCAGTTAATACTGTAGTTGGCATGTTCAGCTCCTGAAATCTGTTGGCAGTAGTGCTGTAGTTAACTTCTTGGTCTGTCTTAGCCTATAATCTGCTTGCAGTAATTAATGTTACATCTTGTTCAGTTTCTAATTTGTTAGCAGTAGTTAACTTCTTGTTCAGTCTTACACTGTAAACTGTTATCAGTAGTTAACTTCTTGTTCAGTTTTACACTCTAATCTGTCAGCAGTAGTTAACTTCTTTTTCAGTCTTACACTATAATCTGTTATCATTAGTTAACTTCTTGTTCAGTCTTACACTATAAACTGTTATCAGTAGTTAACTTTTTGTTCAGTCTTACACTATAAACTGCTATCAGTAGTTAACTTCTTGTTCAGTCTTACACTATAAACTGTTATCATTAGTTAACTTCTTGTTCAGTCTTACACTATAATCTATTAGCAGTTAACTTCTTTTCAATCATACACTATAATCTGTTTGCAGTAATTAACATGAAAAAGTCATGGTATGTCAAGCCTGTGTCCTTAATACTCTTATTTATGGCAGTGAAATCTGGTAAACTTACACCAAGAGAAACGTTTAAAACAGTTTTCATGTGCGGTGTCTGTGAAAAATACTTGGTACTAAGTGGCAAGATAAGATCACCAATACTGAAGTATTGGAAATGGTGGTTGGTGTGGCAGTTTATTCCATGCTCAGTCTTCATAGACTTAGATGGATAGGACACATTAGGAGGATGGGCGATGGTAGAATACCAAAGGACATCTTTTTTGGTGAATTACAGATGGGTAAAAGATCATGGAGTCTGCCACTATTACAGTACAAACATGTGTGTGCGAGGGATATGAAGGCACTGATACTGCACCTTGGGAGCAAGTCACCCCTGATCACAAAGTAAAGAGGGAAAAGATCAGGAATGACAAAAAAAGAAAATTATTGCAGATAGGTCAGATGCTGATTTTATGAGACGTCGGGTGATGGGTGATAGTGGAAATGACCATGTGATCACATACACCTATTGTGGACAAATATTTATTGCGTGAACTGATCTTTATGTAGTCAATTCGCTACCACCATGGGTTGTAATTATAGCTTTTTTGAGCACAGTGTAAGAAACTGTCATCTGTCAAGACAGCAAGGCTCCATGCAGTTAACGTAACCTCTTGTTCAGTTTGTGAAACTCGTCTGTTTGCAGTAATGCTTAATGTAGCTTCTGAAATGGTGTGTTATTGAAATGGTGTGTTATTATGTTCCCCATGTTTGCTTCTCTCACAAAGAACATAACTTGATAGGGAAATGAACACGTCAGCTTGCAGATCAAATGTTAATCAACCTTGGCAAGTGCAGGAGGTAGGGTGAACTTTTGCTGTTTTTGCACTCTGTTTCCAGTGTACAATTTTCTGATCTTTATTATCAGTTACAATGATATGCACTTAATTTTTCTTTCTTTTTCACTTTCTTACAAATGATTAGGTGGCAGAGCATCCACACTGTTTTAAAATAAATATTAGCTTGCTTTTCAGTCTCTCAGTAAAAAGTTTCATTATGTTGTTTGTAGTTTTAAAAATGCATATATGACTTTATATGAAGGCATAGGCAGAGCATTCGTGCTGTTTTAGAATAAATATTAGCTTGCTATTTATTGTCACTCTTCACTTAGTTGTAAGTTTTTAAAGTTATTTGTAGTTTTTTTTTGTTTTTTAAATCTATAAAATGTTTGTAGTCTGGTAATATAGATAAACAGACATTTCAGCTGTTATTTTATATAAGTATAAGGGACGTTCATTTGAAATCTGTTCGTGCTGCACCGCGCGTAATTGCGTACGTTGAACATAGTCATGTGATAAGTACTGACCAATGAATAAAAGAGCACATGCTTATTGTCCCATGATGCATAGGTTCTGTTTCTTGACCGTTGAGAAAATGGCCGGGTTGATCCAAAATCCGTCCAAAGAAGCTAAAAGAGCGGTGATTCAGTTTCTTTCATTTCAAGGATGTCAACCAGTAAACATTCATCGAAGAATGCAAGCAGCGTACGGTAACAAATGTGTGTCGAAGACAACAGTGACAGACTGGGCACGAATGTTACGGAAAGGTCGTCGGTTCATGACAGATCTTCGACAGCCGGGTCAAGCGCATTTTGTTGCAACAGAAAAAACCGTCGCCAAAATTTATGCAGCAGTACAGATAAATCATCGAATCATACGTTCGCTAGCGAAGGAATTTGATGTGTCAATTGGGACAATTCAAAAGGTTGTTCGTAAAAAACTGCAATATCGGAAGGTGTGTTCACAGTGGGTACCATGGATGTTGACCGACCACCAAAAAGAGGAACACATGGGATGGTATTTGAACCATTTGCTGCGTTACAGAGTGGAGGGTGATGGATTTCTCTTCCGCATAGTGGCAGGTGATGAGTCATGGTGTCACCACTTTGAGCCAAGCAGAAAAAGATAGAGCATGAAATGGAATCATGCTGGATCACCAAAAGCCAAAAAATTCAAGTGACAGGTTTTCGCTAGTAAGGTTATGCTGAGCGCATTTTTTGACCATGAAGTTGGCCGACTTTAAAGAACCTGGTGTCAACATCAACTCTACCCACTACTTGCAAACACTAGACAAGCTGCAAAAAGCTATCAAGAATAAACGACCCGGCATGCTTTCTCGCAATGTGATTTTGTTGCACGATAATGCTCATCCGCAAGTCGCAAAGATTGTGCAGGAATCATTAGCAAGGAAGAAGTGAGAAATTCTGCAACATCCAGCCTGTAGTCCTGATTTGTCACAATGTGATTTTCATTTGTTTGGACCTCTAAAAAAAAGCTCTCAAAGGGCAACGATTTCACACAGATGCAGACGTAATGAACGCGGTAAACACTCAATTCAGTGAGCAACCACAATTATTTTTTGCGGACGGCATTCGCCGTCTACCTAAGCAATGGGATGCTTGCCTGAATGCCTACAGCGACTTCTTCTGACCAACCCATGGTGAATAATTAATTCAAAATGAATGCTTTGTTTAATTCTACCACACCTGTTAATGTTTCTTTCATGCTTTTGTAATAAAGCTATTGGAACGGGTTTCAAATGAACGCCTCTAATATTTTAAATGCCTTCTATGTTGTCTACACATACATGACTTGAAGACAGCTACAGAAAAATTGTCTTTTTTCTTTTTGTCGCAAAGATTTTTCTGATATTTGTTTTGGTCTTCTTTTTTTTTTACATTTGTAATTTCCAAGTGTTTTGATAAGCACTACTGCTTGCATGTTAATAATAATATATAAATAAAGCTTCATTGCCTGTGAGTGCTGTTTCTTATAAAAGTTTATTTCAGTTGAACACTCAAACATAAACATCACCTTCCACTTTTGGTGCCAAACATTGTGGGAATGAATAATTGATGTTTTGAATGATGGCCCTGGATAGTGTCATTCCTGTGATTGTACAATATCTTTAAAGTTATTTAATCCATTGTCCTCTTCAGCGCCCTCCTGCTATCGTATCAGACTCTCTTAGGTGCAGCGCCAGTGCTGTCTCTCTGTTAGCACAATTTCTTCTTTGGTCTTGGATAGTTACGTTGGCAGTGCTTGTCAAACATCCAATCTCGCAGGCATTAATTTTGTTTGGATAATGTTCAAGTTTGACATCACAAACAAAACCAAGATAACCAGTCAAAGATGTATTTCTACATCCTCATTACCCGGAAGGCTCCTTGTGAAGCACTCCGTTAACATTTTTACATCTTCATTATCCTGAAGGCTCCTTGTGAAGCACTCAATTAACATTTCTACATCCTCATTACCCTGAAGGCTGCTTGTGAAGCACTCAGTTAACATTTCTACATCCTCATTACCCTGAAGGCTCCTTGTGAAGCACTCAGTTAACATTTCTACATCCTCATTACCCTGAAGGCTCCTTGTGAAGCCCTCAGTTAACATTTCTACATCCTCATTACCCTGAAGGCTGCTTGTGAAGCACTCAGTTAACATATCTACATCCTTATTACCCTGAAAGCTCCTTGTGAAGCACTCAGTTAACATTTTGGTGACATTTTACAGCCAATGAACTTCAATTGCTTCTACATGACTATGAATGAATCACCAAAAAACGAGAAATAGATAGTGAGCTTTACTATAACATGATTACAAATAACAAAATGAACATTGTGGCGAAAGCTTTCATCAGCACGGAATAAACAAACACAAACTGACACAACTACATGACAAACACTACATGAGAATATACATATAAAAGTTACTTATCTGTATCCTTGTTGTGGGGTGGATACATCTTTCAAACAATCAGCATGTATGAATACAATTAAGTGTAACCTAGTTCTAGTTCTCGTGGCTGTGACAGTTTGTTTTGCATGGTGGTCGATAGTATCTGTGAGGTCAAGTGAAGAGACATCGTAACC